>RXPK01000004.1:1323132-1472997 GCA_004143645.1 Protaetia brevitarsis
CACGATGCGTCAATTCGCAATGGAAATTTCTAGGACGAATCCACTGGAACATTCATGGAAACACGTAGATTTTTCTGGAGTCCAGCGCGGCAAATATAAACACGCGCGCGGCCGGGAACGAGTAAGTTTGTAATGGACAGTTGCAGTGTGAAAAGCCAAGCGAACTGTGGAAATAAATCAGTTTAAACAGATAGTTTAAATACATAGTATAGTATTTGAGTGAATTAAGGTAATTAGTGTTTTTTTTTAGTAGTGTTTAGTTGTTTATTACTTTAGTTTTAATTTATTTTTTACTACAGTTTAAGAGTAGAAATAAATACTTTTTATTAAATATGTCGCCGGTGTGATTATTTGAACTTCGAAATAGGTTCAGCGAAATGTCAAGCCAAAAAGCAACAAGGTGACAACTCCCGAAACAAAACGTTTTTCATGCAGCCATACATATATCAACCAGTGGCAATAATAGCCAGTATATTTATTTTGAAGAAGATATCTAGAAAAAGTTTGAAAATTGAATATACAAATAGAAATTAACTGATGTATAAAAAAATATTATTTTATATTATAGTTGAAGTAGGAAATAATTAATTCATTAAAAAAATAATTGACTTACAATGTGACTGAATCACAATACAATTTAATTACAAAAGTAATTAAGGCCTATTATATAAGGATAAACTAAATGCTCTTAAACATAGTTTTTTAAAGTGACACATGATTTACACCTAAATATGTATAGTTATCTATAATAAATAAATAGAAAATGCTGTAAAACTCTTACGTATTGAAATACCAAGATTACACCGCCTATATAAAATATATATATATATTTTCTTCAGTGCATTTGGGATAGAAATTGAGGTAAACAACTCTTATTAACAATAGTTTTAATCATAACGTTTTTATCAAAGAATTTGAGCAATATTCTTCATTAAAATTAAAGTATACACATCTTCGAATACTAGCTGTATATTATTAGTATCGGTTGCAGTTGTGAAATGAATGTAGGCTTCCCTATCGTCAAGTATTTCCATCGGTATTGGTACGTTTTTCGCTACATATAAGCTAATAGTTTTACTGGTTTCTCTTTTGGTAGCTTTCTGAAAAAAAAAAGAAAAAACGGTCCAAATTGTACAAATTCGTTTCATTATTACTTACGATAACTTTATCTCTCAGAAAATATTTGGCCCGTTCATATTCACTTCCCTCCCTTTTATAGTCGACATAATCCGGAAAATAATCTTCTATCCTTCTTCCGCTCTCGAGTTTCTTTTTGAACAAGTCTTGTTTATTGAGGAAAACTATGAAACCAGCACGTCGAACGAATCTACATTGCCAAAATGGTCATTTTCATCTTTTAGCTATTAAGGGTGTTGGGACAGTTTTTAACAAAGATTAAAAACGCTATTGAACAAGTTATTTTGTATAGTCATAAAAATACAATTGCAATTAGAACATATTTGTACAGGTAAGATAAAATTTGGAACAAAATTAGAGAAGAAACCAGACTTGAGAAGTCAAAATTTCGTCATTTTATGTCTGTCACTTCCAACGTCGTTTTAATAAGCTCCAGTAAAAGTTAGATTTGGAGTATGTATTAACGTATAGTAGCTTTTGCGAATGTAATTTCTGGAATTGGAAAGTAATAATTACTTCCCAGTAAACCAAATTCAAATTTCTCGCAATTATATGTTACTAAATATAATTGGGGGAAATTTGAATTTGGTTCATTGGGTTACCTCAATAAAACATTTTAAAAAAAGCGTTTTTTGCCTTTTTTCAAAAGTGTAATCATGAAGTGACATAAAATGACGAAATTTTGACTTTTCAAGCATCGTTCCTCCCCTAGTTTTGTTCTAAATTCTATTTTACTTGTACAAATATCAAATACGTTGACAATTGAATTTTTAGTACCATAAGAATAATTTCACAATTAGAGTTTTCAGGGTGTTTTTACAGTTCTGTAGCGGAAATTCAAAATATCCATATTCTGTTGTGTGCATGTACATTTTCTGGAAACTTGATGATTGATGTGAAGTCAGCAACAGATTTTCTTTTGGTAAAAGACTCCAAATGTAATATAATTGCATTATGTAAATAAAATTTGCTCACAGAGCATTGCAAAAAGTTGAAAACGCTTTTAACATTCCGAACCATTATTTTCATATCGTTCGTCACCTTTAATCTCAAATTTTATTCGATAAACATGTTAAGGGATGTCCAGATCATTTTAAAAAAAATATAAAGGTGATAATATCTATCTCTCCCGATAAAATGCATGCGCCGCCCTAGACTTTATTTATTTTCGCATCGTTCGTTACCTTTAATCTCAAATGTTATTCGATAGACATGTTATGACACATATTTTTGTGACAATTTCCATAAACAGTCAAAGTTGACATATTGATTTTTCGATTTGATTGTAACAAATCATGTATTGTTGGCCCTTAATTTTTTTTCTTTGATCATAAAATTATAATACCCTGAAACCAATGGTCTACTTGCATTATTTCTTCAGCATTCCTTCAAACACAGCAGATGAAAATGTAATTCACTTTCCTAGAACAAATTTCGATTAAATGCCCTAGTAGCATATAATATATAGCCAATATTCGCCTAATATAAAACTAATAATACAATGATTTTTTAATATTACATATAGGAAAATAATATTATATAATTATTATAAATCTAATATTTTGAATATTTTATTCATATTTATATCATATTACAAATTTAGGTATGTCACTGTATTACACTTATTTTTTCGTTGATTTACTCTAATACACCCCAATAATCTGTATTAAGTATCCAGTTTTGTTCTTGTTGGCATTCTGGACTTGCTGCATTGGTTTCTTTCAAAAATAAAATATTACTTTAATATGTATTTTACATTAAAAAAATATTTTTATTAGAATATATATTTTATATCATTTAGATATTTTAAATGTTGCCACAGCTCGTGCAACTTCGTACACATTCGTTCGCTTTTGTTTATGGTGGCGTTTCTGTAATAGATAAGGTTAGGTCGTGATACGTTAGAAATAGTCAAATATATTTACAACTGGGCTTTGTTGTGTTTAATATCTATATCAGAATTAAAATGCAATATAATCTTAGGACTGGACAAATCCAATCTGTCAAGGTTTATGATACTAATGAACGCTTTTTTTTGTAGTTGCTGTAAAATTAAAACAGAAAAACAGATTTTTGCAGATACCGTCAGCATGTAAAATATTTACGAATATAGTAAATATTTGAAAAACATATAACAGAAATATTAGAAAATTATATAAAATAACTATTAAAAAATACATATAAAAGAAATATTAGAATATCATATTAAATCCATATTACAAAGTAATATGCATAAAATATTTAAAAATCTGTCGTTTATGATATTAAAAAAAAATAGTTAGTTTTTATATTTATTTAATATTTTTGTGCTACTTGGGTATTCTTGGACTCTTTTGGAAGAACAGCTTCATGCATTACAGGTTTATCGCACAAACAATGTAACACATTGTAATATTAGGGATATTAGAGGCAGTTTCTTCCTCATGAATGTATTTCACGATCGAAAAAGTTCAAAAGATTAAAGTTGGATCAATAAATTGGATAAGAATATTATTATTAAGATTTTCCTAATCATTATTGGTAATCAAAAAAGTCATATCAGGCTTTTATTTTATTTATATGAATTCCTACACTACTATTCAGTTGTCTAATACATTATTAATTGGATTATATTTAATTATTAATTAGTATTAACTAAATTAGTTTCCTGTATATATTTTATTTAATATGTTATTTATATTAAATTCGATTTTTCACGAAAACTTAATAACAGAAACAAACTTCTGTTTTGATTAACATTTTGCATTTAAAACAAACTGGAAAACAAATAAGATATTTTGTATAAAGACAAAAGTGCCTGCAATTTTCGTTACATAGATATTTCATTTAAATCGGATAAGATCTAGACCCAAACAGATTGCCCGGTTAAGTTAAGATTAGGTTTAAAATGGAAAAGGCAAAAGTGTCAGATACCGTGTGAAAATGACTTCTATTTAGTTTGCACCTTATTGCGTCATATACCATAGAGTACTTATAAACGTCAATATATAAACAAAATATTACAAATCAAACTTTTTTTTTCTAATTTCCTTGTTATTAACCCTGCAGTGGTTGCGATTAGTCTGTGAGACCCCGCACTGGAAATTCGCATGTAATTCAGTGTATTATTTTTTTACGTATTTTTATAACGATGGTATCAAAGTTTATTTCCGCACCACAGACACTAGTGCATATGCGAACGCTCAAAACTATGTTCCGGGGCACTATTTCCGATGTACCTATTTGGAGTATGAATCGGACGGCTCCGTTTATCTTCGCCATATGCGCTTATACGGTCGCTTTGGGGCACGCAATTTCGTGTCTCCAGTTAACGTCTTGCATTCATTGCGACTTCGTCGTTTTCAACGCGTACTGAGCATGTGTGATTTCAAAGGGTTGAAGTGACGTTTATTATTAAAGATGGAAGTTAATTGAATGCAAAATCTTTAAAACAAAACCCGCTCTCATTTGAGGAAAAACTTTTAATTAAGAAGAAAGGAAGCCCGCTACTCCTGATAGATCTTCAAATAGACTTCTACAAGTAAAACTTACAATAGGGAATTCAATAAAAATATGTATGAAAAATATGAGTGGATGTGCGGATGTTCACCAACAAATAAACTATTTTGTTTTATCTGCTTAATTTTTAATAAAGAGATGAGTGCGTAGAATAAACAAGGGTTAAATGATTTAAAGCATATCGCAGAGAGTGCAAAGAAACACAAAAAATCTGTTTCTAACATGAATGCATGCGTGGATTTTAATGTTCTAGGCAAAGTTGACATACGTGAATAGTTTGACAGTGCTTATTTGCGACATAACATTAAGTACAACGAAGATGTGGAAAAAAATCGTCATATTTTGCGTTGGTTAATTATGTGTAAAAAAAACTGTGAAATCTTATCTTATGTTGGATAGCGTAAAATTGCAAAGTGAACTTCCAGTAATTTATGAGCGCGATGACGTGTGACGCAGGTGTAGGTGGTGTTCTGCCACTTTTAGTGTTCATAACAGACAATAACCTAAAAAAAGTTTTGACGGAAACCTACAACTGTTGGATATTATTTGATATATCGACAGCAGAATGTGAAAGATGTTTTTCCACCCTCAAAATTGAAACTTTTCTGAGAAGCACAATGTCAGAAGATCGACTGAAGTCATAGACGTCTTTCCCAGTATGAAAAATAGGAGAATGGATTTTATGTACAAAAAATAGGCAAGTTATTATTTTGTGCCCACCCTCTTTCATAACTCACGAGCCGCCACTGTTCCATTTACTATAAGTTCCCAGACAATGTAGTATGTATTATACAGCAGAATATGAAGCTTTTAAATTCCCGCAACATTGAAGGCGGTTCACTGTCAACGCATCCTTAAAAAATAATGCAATATTAACCTGCTCCAAAATATTTGCTCAAGAACATCGAGAGATTCCTTCAGCCTGTTTACTGTCTCGTCTTCTCTGAGCATTTGATCGAAATCGCTGGCCGCCATTAGGAACAGAATGGCGTGTACGCCCCCTTCGAAAACCTGAAACATTGGGGAATTGTTTTATTTTTTTCTAGGAGATTAGCTCGGCTCACTTCCAACCCTTATCCACTTTTTCCTGTGGCCTCTCTGGCCCCCAACGTCGAACATGCAAAAATGGGCAACGCCACCGCCGATTTTTTTCGGAACCTGTATGTCGAAATTGACGTTAGTTATGGCCGTTGTGGTAATCCGACAGTATAGGATATCCTCAAGCGTAGGTACGTAATCTTCTTTGTGTATTTCGTCAACTTTATCTAAAAACCTATCAGAATATATGTTAGAATTATATCTATAATCACAAATGCAGTACTTTTCTTTAGCATGTATTGAAGGGTAATTTAAAATGAAAACATTTTCACAAAAAAAGTAATAATAATATATTTTTTATGTTGTACATTCTATTTGTTTATAGTGATCTATAACTACAATCTAGATGTCTGATTGATAGTTTAACAAATTATTCCTTCTGGGTGTAACATTAAGTGTTGGAGAACTGTCCACATACTTAATTCCTTAACTGTACCTTCGTTATTATTTATTTGTGTAGCATAAATAGCTATCAAATCAAAAAAGCTTTTTGTATAGTAGCATTGTTTAAATATATCTAGTTAGTCAACGTAATGCATTTTCGGAAAAATAAAGTATTGCTCAGGGAAGTGGTGCACTCTATCTATCACTCTATTAAGTTTAAATATTTTAAGAATAAAATATTTAAACTTAAAACAAAAATCACTGAAAAGAGAAAAGTTAAATCTAAAAGGACGAAAATTTGCCAAGAAAAAAAAACATAAATCTACTTCCCTAATAGCCAAATTTAAATTCTCCGCCAAAATTTTTAGTGATTTCAACGTAAAGGCATAAAAATAACTATTGATTGATACAAAATGGTGGGTAATTTAATGTTTTAAAGTTGAAGTTACTAAGAATAATTGCGGGAAATTCAAATTTGGCTATTAGGGTTCTCAATTTTTATTTTCTTAGTTTTTAAATTAATGAGTTGTTTTGTTAACTTAATTTACTTATATTTATGATTATATAATAATCAGAAAATGTTTGTTTTATTAAGAAGAATAAGTATTTAGTTTGATAATATATCATCTGTAGTTGGATGGCCTTTTTATATTTAAAATTTTAATAAAACGCGGGTTTTTCGTTCGAACGTATATACGAAAACCTTCTTCTCCTCCTCTCTCCTATTGCTATCTTCGCTTCTCTCGTGTATAGCGGTACTGTTGCTAACTTCAACTGGTGTAAAGGCGGGAAATTTATATAGTTTTTCTTATATTTTACAAAACATTTTTTACTTGATTTACTTATGTTTACTATTACATAATAATCGAAATTCGTTTTTTATATAATGATAAAAATATGTAGTTTGGGGGTACAAATCGCCATTTATTTTTACATATATGCACCACTTTACTTGTTAAAAACACCATACATGATGACACATTTGCGCTCTTTCTCTTGAGCGGGTGAAAAGTTACGAGGTAACCTTGTATATACGGATGTACATTCACAAACATTTTAAAAAACATATTTAATAGTTACATTTTTAAAACAAAAACTGTCGAAAGTTTGATTTAAAATAGTTGTTGTTAACATTGTTAAATTGTTTTAAAAATGTAACTATTAAATATGTTTTTTAAAATGTTTGTGAATGTCCCTAGATATATAATTTAAAAATAAAAAAAAAAAAAAAAAAAAAATAATAATAATAAAACAAGTTAAATTATAAATTATACTGTTCTGAGGAAGACAAGAAAAATAAAGATTGTCGAAACGTTAAAAAAATGATTTGTTTAACTTTTTGAGTCATCATAAAAATTAGCCGCTACCCTCACGAAGGAAAAAAGAAAAAGGAGTAAATAACGATTATATATTATCAAACTAAATATTTATTCTTCCTAATAAAACAAACATTTCAATGTAAACACGAGAATTATCGCGTGGCGCGTCGTCGCCTATCCACCCTCTCCTTTCCCCGGGGCCTCACCTACAATCTGCCTACAACTTACGAGGTAAGCAATTGCAATTGCAATTAAATAATATTTTACCGACACGTAAGAGAGTCATCTTGTATGTAGTAGTCTAACTATAAAGTTTATATTTAAATCGAGACGGACATCAACGGCGTGCTGCCATCTACCGCTTTTGTCCAAAATGTTCAAAAATCCGTTAACTATTTTGTCCATAAGGTTGACTAACTAGTATGTATATAAACAATGATAGTAGTTATTATTTTTAATTACTGTAGAGATGGAATCTGCTAAGAAATTTGATAGTTGGTAAATGCAGCTCTGAATACAATAAACTTTTAATGATATATTTGGTTTGTATAGTTTTGTCAAATCATATATTTAAGTACATTAAATTTTGTAGCTAATTTTGGGGCTATTCGAAGATTTTTTTGTTCGCAATCTGTAATGAGGGTATTATTTTGTTTCTGATAAGAATTGGTTGGAACTATGTTTATAGAACCGATCGTTTGTAACTGGTTAACTTGTGCTTAACACAAGCTACACTCTCAAAAACTATAGGTTCTTTTATCTCCGTTCATCATTGCTAATACACTTGAATAAATTAGTAATAACTTACTGTTTGGCACTATCTATAAGTTGATATTCGTTTGATCTTCGAAAAACCGTTTGAATATCGGGATCTGCCCATAATCTCTTCACGTGATCCACATATTCCTGTACGGCGGGAACATAAAAAATTGCAAAAGTGATCGATCGTTTTCGGATCAGATAAGGGTATCCTTTGTTCAATACTTACATCTGTCCATGCTGCGGGTTCATCAGAGCCAATATTCAGAAGATATTCGACGGATTTATTGGTTTCGCTATTTTTAATATGGACCGGCGGATTAATCTTCGAAGAAGCCATGATTATACAATAGATTGATTCGTGCACGTTCTGCTTGATAAAAGGGATTTTGGCCAGCTTTTCTCTATAATTTAATAGTATCGGATATGAAATATCAATATCTATATACAGCCTGTTCAAAAAACTCTTCAATTTTGTTTTTATTGAAGCTACAATTTCGGTTAAATTAATAAAGACTTTGTATTTTTAGTGCTATTTAATTGAATCGATGGGTTTTTGGGATAATTAGGAGTTAAGATGCAGGAAACCCGTCCAATAAAAGTTATTTATTTTCAATGATATACCGATTTTCATTGAACCATTTAGAAAAAAATAGTTTCATAAATGTTGCATTTCTGGTTAAACATATATATTTTTTTTTCAGGAAAAATTTAAGTCCATCCAGCAAATAAATTAAAAAATGTTATGTGTAGTTCTTTATTTTTTCACCAATATTTCACTATTGACCCTGAAGAAGTTATATTATTAATAGCTTCTCCAGAGTCAACTAAGGTGCAGAACACAAAAATAATATAAATTAATTAACTTAAAAATTTTAAATTATATATGTAACAAAATAAACTAGAAACAGATTAAAATAAGCATTGTCAAAGGTTATTTTGACAATTTATTCTAAATTTTCAAAGCTTATTTTGATAATAATTTATTCTAATTTTTTTAAAGCTTATTTTAATCTGTTTGCAGTTTGTTTTCAATTGTAATTATTATACTGTTGGTTTTTTAATTAAAACCAACATGATTTTTTATACGTTGTTTATGACAAAAATATTTTTTTTTTACGTCTCCGTCCAGAAACACTCATTTTGCAGTACTTCAAAGCGGCAGGAAAACTACCGTTTTCCTACCTAGGCAGGCAAAAATGTCACTAAAGGTGGCCACACTAAGATTCCACATGACAGACGTGTAATAAATTGTCATTAAGCTACTGTTCAACCATACTAAGATTAACTAGTGTCTTCATTGCACTTATTATTAATAAATAGATATTAAACTAGAAAGAAAATTATAGAAAAAGATTTATTATCGGAAACGTCAAAATACTAAGGTATGGGACATGTGTGCCAACTTGTACTCTCAACTCCCTAGTATCAAAATTTCTTTTCTATTTTCAATTCAAAATTAAGATTCGTCGATACTCGCAAAACTGTAGTTGCTGGCCTAGCGATACAAATAACTATTTTTGCGTCTCCATCCAGAAACACTCATTTTGCAGTACTTCAAAAGGCAGGCAAAACTGTCACTAAAGGTTGGCCACACTAGATTTCACATGACAGACGCGTAATAAGTTGTCATTAAGCGAAATATTGGTTAAAAAGTAAAGATCACATTTTTTTTTTATTTGCTGGATTCCTCACTACTTAAATTTTTACTCAATTGTTCCACCTGCAAGGTCTCCTGGTCTGTTTTAATATATATTTTTTTCTATTTTACATATATTGTTCGCAACTGTTTTTGTCGAAAAACAGTGTGTCACAAAATTTTCACTTTTATTGCCTTTTTTTGCCACATTTTTATATGGATTTACACACAATTAGCGAAGAGATATATTGACTTTTGATATTGGACGCCAATCTTTCTTCTTTTAATTCACGCCAATCGTAAAAGTGTGTTTTCAGAAGGAAAGTACAAGTCTCGAATAAGAATGGTGACCACCATGACCATCGATAGAGAATTTGAACGGTGATAAAAACATTATTACTGTTATTATCAAAGAACAAAATAGCGAAAAATAAACTAAACAACAATAAATTGAATCAAAAACTCTTTAGAATCACTCCAGCAATAATGTTTAATTATTTTCAGTTATGCTTAATAACTTCCAAAATTCCACGTTCAGAAATAATGACGAGTGCAGTGGCGCTCTCTCTGTCAATTGACAACACCGTGTGCCGTTGTAATGACGCAAAAATGTGCCTGCTTTGGTTCAACTATTGCACATTACACAATTGTGTTATGAATGACATCAGAATACCGTTATTTATGGAATGACATGCAAACAATGAAATTTTTTCATTTTAAATGGTAAATAAAAGTAACTTAATGCGAAATAGAAAAAATAGTATAACAAACAGGTGTTACAATGCCTATTATTGTTACACTCGTACATGTTTTAGTGTTAGAAAATCATCGCAAATTTAAGCAGTCTTAATGGACGGGTTCTGTGTATTGAATCACCGTATATAGTTATATATTAGAAAAGGTTAAGCTGGCTAAAATTGTATGTAAAATTTTTTTTTTTTGGAAAAAGACAAAAATGGGTAATACTTAATCTCAAAATGATTTATTAGCTTGGCTTACATGTTTCGGCCCAGCTGGGTCATCCTCAGAACCATGTTAAAAATAAGACTATAACATATAAAAACGTAGATGAACTACAGATTGATTATTGTATTATTTAAAAGAAAATGTATATAAAAGAAGTTAATGAAATCAAATTTAAATCAACGGTGAATTTTTCTATTCAATTTATTTTATATTTATTATATAACAACAATCAATCTATAGTTTATCTACGTTTTTATATGTTATAGTCTTATTTTTAACATGACTATGATAATGGCTCAGGTGAGTCGAAATATGTAAGCAAAACAAATAAATCATTTTTTAGATTGAGTATTATTCTTTTTTGTCTTTTATGTACAATTTACTACTTACTCGATTGAAAAAAGTTAAGAATATTTTTATTTTTGGCAATTAATACTTAAAAAAAAACACAAATAAACTTACTCTTCACTATATCCGTTTATATGTAGGATTTTCATTTGCTTCAAGATGGTAGTTTTGCCCGATTCTCCTGTGCCCAAAAGTAGGAGATTTATCGTGTTCGTAAATTTTTCATATATATCAACGGCCACTTCTGCATTCTGTTTCGATTTTATTTTTTCTGGATCGATTTCTCTTTGTGGAAAGCAAGGCATCTTGGAAAGCTGTAGAACAAGAAAAAGATTTTGTACGGGCTGATCATTTTCTTTATCCTGACCACAGATAGAGGGCGCTTAGAAAAGTTTAAATGGTGCGATTAATTAAATACTAATACAAACTACATTTTCTGAAAATCACTAATTCAAAAGAAGCGATAGAGATAGGTATAAAAACACCTATAGCTTTTCGATACAGGATATGATTCTACATCACATGGTGTAAAAATATACAGGGCGTTCCATTTGAAAAAAAAATACTTTTAGTACTAAGAAGTTGCCCACAAAACAACCCCAGATTGTGAGACTACCATTTATTCCTTGGTTAAATAGCAAAGGAGTCACATCTTCCTCAGTCAACATAAAAACTCTCTACCTTTTACTGTATACCATTCTACGCATTTAATGCATCATATTTCTTGAGCTTTTTTTTTACAAAAACCAAAATAACTCTAACCTAAGCGGTAACTGATATGGTAAGTAGATAAAAAAAATTATAAAATTAGTTTTAAAATGACTAGTAGAACCTAAAAACCCTGTAAACCAAATTCAAATTTCCCTCAATTATATTTAGTAACTTCAACTTAAAGGTATTAAAATAACTATAAGTTATTTGCACCAGTTTTCCCTAATAACAAACTTAGTTAAGTAGAGACTCAGCTTACGGTGAATATGTTTTGGACCGTCGAAACTAGGAATAAAGCTTAGCTAAGTATTGAAAACGGATGGCAACAGTGTCAGACAGTGTGAAAATGACTTGTAACTTGTAAGTTTTTGACAGAAACACATAGAAAGGAGAATGTTGACTTTTAATTCTTGATACGAGTTTTCATTATTGTTGTCAGGTCAGTCTCAGGAATATTAACAGCTGATTCATAAAAGCAACACTATTATTGGTCATAGAAATGGTTATTTCGTCTTAGGTTACATGGTAAACTTAAAATTATTTTTTATACCTACTCACACATCAAGGATATTCAATTTCAGCTTCAATCAGGTTTAGTATAATGTATAAATAATGTTGTACATTTGGTTAGCCTAAATCGCCGGAAAAATTTAAGTTCGTCAAACATATGAAAATATTCTGCCCTTTCATTTACTTGTCTAGTGTCTAGGTATACCACAAAAAATTATATTTAACTCGTCCAATTCATCATCATTTTCAAACATTATGTCATTTATTAAGATATTACGTGCCATTGTGTTTCAAAAATGTACAAATAATAAATATCCCCACAACAATAAATAAAACACCTCGAAAACACCGTACTACAACAAATAAAAGTCTTCTTTCACTTGCCGCACTTGCCATACTTGTCATTTGAAACCAAAAGTGAGGTTAACTGGACCTCAAGCCGGGCAAATCTTCGGCTTATTTTGAATAACACTTAACTGATCCTTAAACACTGGTGCAAAACGAAATCATAGTTTAGGATCTACTTAAGTCTTAAGTTAAGCTTAAGTATAACCGGTGCAAATAGCCGTTAATGTAATACAAACTCATAGGTAAGTTCATGTTCATGCTTTAATGTTGAAGTTACTAAAAATAATTGAAGGAAATTTGAATTTGGTTTACTGGGAATGTACTTAAAAATATAGGTTTTTATTTGTAATACCAATGGTGGTCATGACTTTCGATGTAACCAGAAGTGCGACATAGGTGAAGTTACTTTTTCTAAATAGATCATGAACAGAACTATGTTTAATCCCAAAGTTTCAAAATCGAGATATCATTGCAAGGTGGAGAACTTTTAATGGACGATTTCCGTGAATCATTATATATAAATTGGAAAAATATATTTCAACATTCTTTGATAAAAATAGGATTATTATTAGAATTAATAATTATAATAATAAATTAAACTATAAGTTTAAATCACAGTGTAAAAACACACATATACAATTACCTATTCAAGATTAAGTAATTGCCCATGCAAAAAAAAAACAAAAAGAAAGCTTTCAAGAAAAATAACATCGTACGAGGTTATCTATTGTCCCTATCTATACGGTATATAGATACTGCATCAATAAAATTTAAAGTGCATGATTAATGAAGAATATAGTTATATTTGATAAATATAGTATGTAGTATGTAATATATTTTTAATTTAAATTCGAAAAAAAATTTTACAAGGAGAATAAATACCTACAGAATATATGTGTCTATATATAAATGAGCACCATTGGAAAATAAAAAATAATAAATATTTTATAACTATTTAGAAGAAAAAATTACAATAACTTTTATAATATCTAACGTTTTACCTACCCCAAGAAAGCAAGGCGGTGGACAGGCGGGTTTTCCTATTTTGGTGGTGTCACAAATACTTATTTCGATATTTTGAAAATTCACATTGCCAACAATAATTCACCTACAGAATGTAACTTAATCTTATCTCTATCGTATCAGTTATGAGTTATGTGAATTTTTCGTATATAAATTAAGACTACTCGCCGGTTTATCAGGTGCCAATTAGAAATAGATTACAGGTATATGAATTTAACCGACAGTTCGGTATCAGTGTAAATACATAAAAATAATAGTGTCATCCCTTTTAACATATAAGTGTCTGATATAGTCCAACACTAATAAATACTATTCTAGGAATTTGAGGAAGTTTTTTTTTTCTTGTAATAGAAATATGTATATGTAGACAGATAAAAAAAAACAATTTAGAATGTATTAATTTTTTTTCTCTTTGATAAGAGACGGGATTTAATGAAAGGTAAACAATGTATTTGATTTGCTACAATCACGCTGATATTATCATAAATTTATTTTATTTATATTAATCGATTTGATAGCGATGTATCTAAAAGAATGGAATTTTTATTATGTACTTTTTTTGTTATTTATAATTATTTAATACGATTTTACGCCGATGATGGGAATTAAAGTAGAATTTTTGTTGATATTTTTTTTGGGTAATCGACCTTCGAAGGTTGAAGAAGAAAAAATCATGTTTATTTCTATTAATATGTATAGATAAAATGAATTATATAATAGGTATTTATATGAATAACTGTCCGTTTTAATTCTTTTAATAATTAATCGAGTATATACAGAGAGATCATGCTAACTTGCAAGTATAGACCCTTTTGAGTAATCTGCCTCTTTTTTTAACCTTACCATGGTAAATAATAATAAAAATAAATAAAAGAGTGCATTTATACAAATTGCAATTTGTATAAATGCACTCTTTTATATATTTTTGATATTTTATGTTGGATTTTTGTCGTATTTTTTTGTAGCATAACTTATATACTATGTGGTCATTGTAACAATTTGAGGTTATGGTTAAATTGAGTTTCAATAAATATTTTATTATATTAAATCAGTGGCGGCTCGTGACAATATTGAGTGGTACGGCCAATTTCCCCCTTCCCCCTAAAATTAATAAAATGGGGATTTTATTAATTTTACAAAGTTTTGAATCAGATTAGGTCAGCTTGCCCTAAGTTATTATCTTGTTTATTGCTAACTAAAATAATACCGCCTATACAAAAAGAAATTAGTGTAGACAAGCCATTTTAAAATGAAAAATGCATTAAGTTCTTATCGGGAATACTTATCTACCTAAATATAAATACTAACGTCTTTTTAACCGCGCGTACACGGGGCTCTTGTTTACATTCCCCCACCTAACTAACCCAAAACTATTCCGGTGTTTTGGTGATTTAATATTGACGAAAACAACACGACACAGAGCACATGAGTTATTTAAGCGTAGATGGTCAAGTAAAATATAATGGATATTCTAAGCATAAGCGGACGTATTTTTAACGAAGAATGGGAAACACAATTTTTATTTTCTTTGTTTGTTTACTTAAGCAAATGGCTTGCTTCTCACTTAAAACACTATTATGATGAATTTTTCAGGAATAACTCCTTTATTACATTTATTAGTTCATTTTCATATTTTTTACAGTAAGAAAGAAAGAAAGATATGAATGGTAGTTCATTTTGAAATACTAGTTATTAATTTGCGCGCGATGCCATCCTAGAATAACACTACACTTTATTACTGTAATTAATAAATATTAAATATTCTTAAACACAATTCTGCTTACAAGAGTCGATGTTCGATGGCCCTCTGACTTATCTACAGGAATTTTTCCTGAAAGATGTAAATTGGCTATTGTGTGTCCATTATTCAAGAAAGGGGATCCTAATGATTATAATAATAGAGGCAATTAGTTTGTTGACGGGGTTTTCTAAGCTTTTTGAAATGGCAATCGAGATGCAATTGTCATCATTTTTCACAGTGAACAATCTGTTATCTCCATGTCAACACGGTTTTGTGAAATCGAAAAGTACTCAAACGGCGCTGTGCGAATATCATTATAAGGTTGTTAAAGCTTTACATCGCAAACAGTATGTTGTTGGATTGAGTGTTGATTTGACGTGCGCCTTTGATATGGTTAATCACGAACTCTTATTGTACAAATTAGAGAGACATGGGGTGAGAGGGTTGGCCTGTGATTTATTGAGATCTTACCTGTCGGATAGGTATCAATGTGTTCGTGTTAATGGAGTATGTGGGAGTAGCTTACAAGTTACGTGCGGGATACCTCAAGGCTCAATCCTGGGTCCTTTGTTATACATTATCTTTGCGAATGACTTGGTCGATTGTTTGTGGTCACAGAGTACGAATATTGATGTAATCTGCCATGCGGATGATACCAATATTTTAATTCATAATGGAAACTTTGAATCTTTAAACAAAAATATCTCAGATATCTATAGAGCCATAGTGGACTGGGTTACTAACAATAAACTTATTTTAAATTTTACTAAAACATCTTTAATCTCTTTTACTTTAAATAAAATAAATCCGCCATGTATTCAACTATGCAGCAATAATAATGTGATGGCGTGTCAGTCGCTGAGGACATTGGGTTTGAGTTTTTTGATGGCGGAAATTTAGGTGGATGTTCACTTAGACGATTTATGTAGGAAACTTAGACAAAACTGTACTTAAATGTGTGTAACGTGTATTTATTGGTATTTTTACAGAAAATAAAAGTTTTTTAATGATTAAATTGTGATTTGCAATGGTAGAAGGATCCGCCCATGACTGCTACCAACTAACCTATTGTAAGGGCGCGTACCGTAATTCACAAATAGCAACCAAATTCTCGGTTTTGTGTCCCGAATATAGCAGATTCCTGAAAATTATGATATTTACGGAACGCGGTTGCTGAAGTTTGGTTATTTTAGTTGTCACCAAAACAACCTCGCTCATTTTACGATTTTCTGATTTTTCTATCCCCTCCACTGCATACATATACTGTGCATAAACCAACCTACTTTATCTATGCATAAAACTTGGTCAATCAAAGCGCGTCGCATCCACTAAAACCACATGAACGATGGTGGTTATCTTTAAAAGTGGTACAAAACAAAAAAAAAAAACTTAACATACTTGACATCAACCAAAGTGTCCCGTAAATTTTCTGAAATAATCGGCAATCACTAATAACCCCAAATAAATCGCAACTAACCATTTGGTTACAATTTTATATTTACGGTACGCGCCCTAAGTAACGTATATACTTTTTGAGATAGTCATTAATTTTAATCTAAAAAAAATTGTTGGTTTGATATTCAACATAAAATATTGTGGTAAATTAACGTCTTCATGTTAGCCCAAACTCTAATAAACAAATTTCCTGCAATTTTTTTTAGTATCTTCAACAGAGAAACATTGAAATAACTATTATTGTAAAACAAATTCATGCATCGAAGTTGAGGTTATTAAAAATACTTGCTGAAAATTCAAATTGGTCACTTAGAGAAACAAAGTAGTGTACAAACTCATTGTTACAGCGTGTTTTTTTATAGATTGCATAAGCCTAATTTATAGCACCATATTTATATAAGCAACTTAAAAAGTGTGTTAAATTAACGTAGTTTACGTTAACTAAATACTTTTTTTTGCCTTAGTGTAAAAGTCTAAGACTAATTAATGCAGGTAAGTGTCAAATATCTTTTAAATTAAAAAAAAAACAAACGTGTAAATCGTAGGATATTGAAAGTAAATTACATGAACTGCCAAAAGCTGATTGAGCATTGAACGGTTTGTATTTACTTGTTTACGTCGTATTGTGGGTATGTTCCGTTTTTTGTTAGTAAAGGACAATCTCTGGCGAACGGTTGTAGAAAATATGTTGATATGTTGGTAGCAAATAGGATCGGTTTGGCATTAATAAATAAAAAGAAAAGCAGCGGCTCAAGATTCTTTCCATGTGGCACACCAGTTATTGGATAAAAAAATGTGACACAGTATAATAATATTTAACCTACTGATGTCTGTTTATAGCTAGGTAATGAAATAAGCCATCTAGAGCAGGATAAAGACTATAATGTCGAAGTTTATGAAGTAGCGTGGAAAAGTGAATTGAATTATGGAAAAGTGAATTGAATTATTATTAAATTAAAAATTAAAGTATTATATTACCTGCAAATATATAGGTGAGAGCGGCCTGGGCTGGGACTCTGTGTACAATAGAATTCTATTATAGTTTTCTATAGTTGTATTCTATGTTTGAAGTCGACAACATGGTGAATTACTACTCTGTGTGCCTATAAGTAGTGCAATGAATTTAGGAATAGAAATATAATCCCTTAAATGGGCGAAAACCAACCGTTTAGAATTTATTGGCGTGACGTCCTAGTAATTTTTATGAAAAAGACAACACATAGATGGCATTAAGTGAGAATAAAGAAGTTTTTTAGGTTAGGACTTGCAAAAAATATTTGTATATTTTATTCGCTAATCTTTATTTATTGATTTAAATGTTCCCAATACATTAATTAGGGGTGTGGATGCAGAAGAAGCGTTAGAAGAAATGCGCCATCTTTAATATAAAACGACATATTCTACGCAAAAAAGCGATCCGTTTATACATTCCAAACATTTCACACTTCTTTAAACTAAAACAAGTAAGCTGTGAAGTAAGCCATCAAGTAGTAAATGTTATCCTTTTCTAAACGATCTATCTATCCTTCAAAGCGAGTGGTGTCTGGACGTATCGTCTTTAGGCGACAATATGGCGGCATATAGAAATCGACTATTGGCACATAGAGTACAAATGATGTAGAAATGAAGCGATAAATAGAATTCTATTGTACACAGAGTCCCACCCCTGGCCTTAATAAATAAATGGAATAAGCGGCGGTCCAAGATTCGTTACCTGCGGCACACCAGCCAACGGACTAAAACATGTTGTATCTAGTATTACAATATTTAACCTGTTGCTGTCTGTTTATAAGAGAGTAGTGAAATAAGCTACAAGCCAATTAGAGCACGATTAAAATCATAAACAGTAACAAGGAATGGGAGATTCAAGCACGAATCGGTGCTATTTATGTTAATTAAAATCATGAAAACAGAAAAAACAAATAGTTCGTGAGATTTTCACGCGGAATGACTTTCTTAAAATTATATATTTTTACATATTTCCTAGTGTAAATCGTAATTTTGCATTTACTTAAGTTTTTGTTTATTTTTTTTCAACACCATGTGACATAGTATTTTCAAGTAAGAGACGACTCGATTTTAGAAAATATGTTGATATTATCTCCAAACAGGATTCCATAATGTGATAGGATTGGAATTAACAAATAAAAAGAAAAGCAGCGGTCCAAGATTCTCTCCCTGTGGCACACCAGTCATTGGATAAAAATGTGACACTAGTATCATGCTATTTAACCTACTGCTGTCTGTTTATAAGTATTGAGCCAATTAGAGCAGGATAAAGACTATAATGTTGAAATTTACGAAGTAGCGTGGGAATGGTGAATTGAATGAATTACGAATTAGTGGTATGTGTGCTAATTAAGAAATCCTGAGAACAGAAACGCAAAGAGTTAATAATGAGTTATTCACATAAAAAGACGTTCTTAAAGTAAATGATTTAGTATATTTTATATATTTTAGCAGTAAAATTAAAATTTAAGTATTGTTACATTAATATTTATTAAGGAATTATTTTTTCTTTTTCCATACTTGCTCGATGTGAATTAAATAAAAGTGGATTTTATAATTTATTTTCTTCTTGTTCCATATAATTTGTACACAATTATCATACAAAAGACGCTCAAGTAAAAAAAAATAATATAGGACTAAGAAATACAGATAAACTTAACGGAAGACTTTAAATATATCTAAAAATTCAGTACAGTATATAAACAATCACTAACATCGTACAAATTCTCGTATCTGTAATTCCCTATTTATTACACAACGTTTTGTTTTCACTCAGTTTATCGGCAGGAAAATTTAGTAGAATTTCTTTGCTTGATTCTCTTTACTATTCCTGTAATTGGTAAAAATTAAAAAATAAAAAAACACAAATTTTGAAAATCAAGATTGGACTTACCTATAAACTAAATACCCTAAAATTATAGCAAGTTGTCCAGCTGCGATGACAAGCACCCACGTGACAGAGACACAGTTTGTATTCGGACACGCCTGTCGTTCCATTAATTTCTGCACTACTTGACCGTAGCTGGTTTTCAGACTGTTCATCCCGTCCCTCATCTCCGAGATGAGAGATTGTGTATCGTATCCGACCGCTTGGACCTGTGCCGTTGGTTGTCTCGCTTGATTGTTTATAATGGTATCTGCTCGGGTCTTCAATTCCAATACGAATTGCCTGCAAAATGGATTCTTATCATTGCTGTTTCTCGGTGAAAATGCAAATTTTCAATACCTAATCTCCCTAACAGCATTAACCACTGTATTTTGTTCGTTCATTAAAGTATCCACCTCATGTCTGCGTATCGTATCTATGTAACCTTGTGCTGGAGGAGGAGGTGCTTGACCGCCCTGCGCTGGGGGCACTTGTCCGACAGCCATTTGTTGCGATGAAATTAGACTTAAGGTCCGTTCTTGTCTCCCGATTACTTCGTCCAATTTCCGGTTAAGATCTTTTAGGACCTCGAATGTGTGCGATTGACCTTGGAAGATCTGTCTGAGTTCTCTTTGATTGTCACTCTCGAACCATTCGTCGTAATTCGGATCTTTCTAATGTGATAAAGGATGATTTTAACATTACAAGTTTCTTAAGGAAGTTGTCGCTACCGTTTTTCGGCCGAAAAGCTAATTTCTTTTTTTTTTCAGTTTTAAAAAAATAATTAAATCGCTCCTTGTTTCAATGGTGTTGGTTTAGAAAAAAAAAATAATGTCTCAAATAAGCTATTATACAGAGTGATCGGTAACTATTGCAACATATTGGATTTTTTTTTTATTATTAAGATTTGATCAAGAATGCCAAAATTTATTTTGATACATGTCATGTGGCAACTATTATGGCGGTAAATTTGTAAAATATGCCATGAGTTTGCGTAAAGTGAGGTTAAATAAGATGATATCCAAAAAGGTTCTTTGAGAAAGTTGCTTAGAATTGAATTTAATTAATTAAAATTCAATATTAAAAATAATTTAAATGTTAGACGTACATAGAGGGGAGGTCCAAAAGTTCGTGGAATGGAGGGGATGGAATGCGGATAGGTGCGCTCGCTATGTGTCATTCTGATTGGGGACTCATCATTAGTATATAGGTTAAGCTGCAGCCCTATTGCGTCAGTCGTTTACGAATAGTTGCCTGCTAAACAAGTCAATCCGGAAGAAAACTGAAACTATGGAGAAAATTGAACACCGTGCTGTAATAAAATTCCTTACCAAGCAAGGAAAGAACGCTCAAACCATATTGAATGAAATGGAAACCCTTTATGGGGAACAGTGCCCTAGTAAATCAATGATTTATAAGTGGCATGGTCTTTTTAAACAGGGCCGGGAGTCGATTGAAGACGACCCCCGCTCAGGACGGCCAATTGAGGCCACCACATCAAACATCGTCGAAAAAGTGGAAGAACTTGTACTGGAAGATACCCGTTTGAAGAAAAAACAATTATCTGCATTAGTTGGAGTATCATATACCACAATTTTGCGTATCCTACATGACCACCTGGGTATGACAAAAGTCAGTGCAAGATGGGTACCCGAGAATGCTCACGCACTTCAGAAACAAACGCGCCGATGCGTCGAAAATTTTTGGAGCTGTGTGGAGACGAACTGCACACATTTTGAGCGGATTGCAATGGCATAAAAAGGGGACACCACCGCCAAAAAATTCAAAGTGTCAGAATCGGCTGGAAGTTTTGATGGCTACTGTTTTTGGATTGTGAAGGGATATTATTGATTGATTACAAAGAAAAAGGAAGGAGCATAACGGAGAATATTACGCAGCGATATTAGGAAAATTAAAGGAGGCCATCAAGGAAAAACGTTGAGGAAAATTGACCAAGGGGTGGTTCCTCTTGCAAGACAATGCGCCGGTTCACAAGAGCAGAGTTGCAATGGCTGCTCTGCACAAGCATGGCTTTCAATCAATAGTCCATCCACCCTACATCCAGACCTGACCCCTAGTATTTTTATTTGTTCCCCAATTTTAAAAAAACAACACTTACGGGGAAGAAAAATTTACCGACGACAATGAGGTAAAGGAGGCAATTTTAGCCATTTTGAGGCGAAAGATAAAAAATATTTTTATGATGTTTTAGAAAATTAATTCAATAGATCTAATAAATGTATTTGCTTCAGGGTGATTATATTGAAAAGGAAAAATAGATTTATTGTTTTATTTTATTTAAAACCCTTTCATTCCACGAACTTTTGGACCTCCCCTCGTATGTAAAGTTAAGTTTGCTACTTATTGACGACTCAACATTTAATTTGAATGTATAACCAATTGGTGTCGATAAGGTAAAAAGCATCAATAGTCCGAACAAAATAAATCAAAGAACTTTATTCTTCTTACTCGTAGAGTCAATCATTGCTTTAATTAAATATTATCATCGCCGTGATGATGTTAAGAAACAACGAAACGTAGCAAATTAATTAAATGAAAACTAGATGTCTTATTTCTATGGACTTTTCTATTCCAACTTAAATATTAGAATTAATTATATGTCGATGTCATTGGCTGCGTTCAGGGAGTTACGGCGCTGTCAGCACTGAGCTCGGATAGATCGGGCGGCGTCCTGAACGCGGTCGCCATGTTTTCTAGGCGAAAAATATGGCGACCGCTAGATCATCCAGCGGAAAGTGGGGATAACCGGCAAACATTCAAATATGAATTTGTAAAGCGTGTGAACTACATGAAATCGCCAAGTAATTACGGTAATACTTTGCATTGTTTTTTGATTAAAGTGATAATTCTGCAGATTCATGGCCTATGTTTTAAATTTACCGCCGTACTAGTGACTAAGGCTGCGTTCCGAGTCGCACATTGAAAGACAGAACACTGTGAGCGTTTCGATTTACTTGTCGTGCATATGCTGCGCATAGGCTGCATTACCTTTTTTTTCCATGTTCCATTCTAGCCTGTCAGGGTCTAAACTGATTTCGCGGCAAAACTTTTTATGTATGCATTAGTGATGTAACGAATATTCGCATTCGCGAATATTCGCATGTTTTTGAACGAATGTGTAAAATCACGTATTCGTTACATCACTAGTACGCATACATGTTAAATCGGAACGATGTATCGTTACATCAGACGCATAATATGCATTATGCGCGACTCGGAACGCAGCCTAATACAAACTTGCAAAGGGTAGCAAAAAAGCTAAGTACAAATATTCTACACTAATAATAATACTTTCGTTTATTATTAAATTTGTGACGCAAAGATAAGCGTAAGAAACCGTTAAAATATGAACACTGACAAAATCGGTTCTTCTGAAAAATATCCTTTGTTTTTTTTACACTTCGAAAGGTTTTTCTTAAAAACTGTTAGTGATATCAAAATCGATCTTTTTCATGTTGTAGGACAATAATAGAAAATGATTTACATTTTCAAGAGACAAAAAAAAAGTTGATAAAGGACACAGAAATCCAACCGCTAACTTTGGAAATTGATGAAAAATTGAAATAAAAAATATATTAAAAGGTCGCTAGTTGCAAATAAAAAAATCAGTTTAGAGGAATATAACAACAAAAAAAGAAAGAATTTTCACAGAAAACGGTCCTTAAAAACGACAACTTTTTGATGGTATTAATAGCACTTTTAAGCCTACCAAAATTTTCCACATAATTACTGCATTTTTTTTTAGTAAATAAACCAAAAAAAAACTGTTTTTGCAGTGCAAACATGTCATGTCTAAATAAAAAGAGACTAAGAAAAAGAAAAATCATTGAATAGATACGCAAAACGGTAGTGACCCCCTTAAATAACAATAATAATAATAATAAAAAAGAACGTACTGCTTCATCTGGGTGCTCTCTTCTGTAATCCTGCTTTTGCTGTTCTAATTTTTGTTGATATTCTTGGTATTCTTGGGATATTTTCTGGGATTCTTCACCGGGCACTAAGAGTAGAAAACAATGAGATTAATTGTTTTAAAACTGAATGGTGTCACTAAATTATTGTGATTTTATTGTGGATTTTTTTTTTAATTGTTAGGCAATAACAATAATTTTATTTGCAATGCATGTATATTCATCTCGGCAATTCCGAGTTAGCTCGTCCGATACACTGACTTGTGGTGTATCGGGATATTCCCGGAGCCTCTATTTCGTCTGTTAAACCCTAGTTTACAAGTACAGAAAAAAAATATAATTTTTTAATTAATTAATAAGTTTTTTGATCAAAAGTTACAAATATGTTATGTTAGGTATTAAATATCACCATTATAAAAATCCCACTTTTTTTTAAACCGTTTCAATTGATTTTTACTCAAAACCTGTCCTAAACATCGATAATAAAATCCATTCCAAAACCAATCATCTCCGGAGAGGGAACTTTATACAGGGTGTCTCAGCCAAAACAAAAATTTAAAAATTCAGAATTAGGTATAATCGCTTACACTCTCTTTAAGTAAAATATTTTCAGATTGCCAGCGCTTTCGGTTATACCGGAAGTTACCATCTACATTGTTATTTTAAATTGAACACCCTGTATTTTTTTACATATTTGGATTTACCTATTTTAAAGCTTTATAAATAGCTTTGTTTTTTGTAATTTGACTTGGCCGTTCTGCAGTTATTCCATTTTTTCTAAAAAAATCTGCTCTAGCAGACATTTATTCAAAAAAATAAGAGAACACGATTTTTGGGTTGTCAATCTAGGATCCAGAATATGCTTATACAACATGTAGGAGTATGTTTTGGTGCCGAGAATAGCTGTCTACACTGTGGGGTTACTTTACTATGGCACGTTAACTTTTCGAAATTTTGAAGAACCGTATCAATTTTTTTTTTTCAAATGGCATCCCCCATATTTTATTACTTCGGCGTCTGGTTTTACATCGTTTCTATTCTCAGCTCATTCATTCATGTATGTTCATGATTATTTCTAAAAATGCTCATTAAGCAATGCATAATTTTATCAGTTAAGCAGCATACAGCAATCGAAACATTTGTTGTTCTTCAGTTCACTAACAAAAAATAAAATAATATTTAAAGACAATATAATTACCATGTAACGAAAATTTTATTTTTAAAAACATCTTAATTCCAATATTTTTTGTTTTGTTTCAGATATCGGTATTTACAGCTGATATTCAAAACAGGTTTTTAAAATCGATTTCATTGCTGTGATTAATCCATTTTGATCCGCAGCTCTAATAATTAAAATCATGTCCAAATTAAATCTAATATAAGCCAGAGTATTACAAATAACATCCAATTAAACACATTAAATATACTAGTAATCGTATAGAACATTAGTTCTGCCAGAAGGTAAATGAAACACATGTCAATGTTTTGATGATAACCTAAGTAGATCGATATAAATTTTAATTAAGAGAAAAATGCAATCAACTTTATTGTTTAACAAATTATAACGTACGAGAATTAAATAATAAAGTTAATATTAGTAACATCTTTAGAGTTTCCACATGTAAAGCCAATTTTGTAAGTCCCTGCAATTTGATTCAAATATGATCGAATATAAACTCCATTACATTGTTAACAGAATAATTATATTCAGTGGAGCTTTGCTTCCTAGTATAAGTCGTACTTTTTCATTTATGTATTTATATTTAGTTGTAGATTATTTTTATTAACGTCATGTGGAAAGTGTTTTCAAGTGAAGAACAATTCTCAAATAGGATTCTATAATGGGAGCGCCTTGGCTTTAATAAATAAAAGGAAAAACATCGGTCCAAGAAGCGGTCCCTGTGGCACACCTGATTTTCGACAAACAAATGTGACATCTACTATCGCGATATTATTCAAGCTACTGCTATCTGTTTATAAGACAGTAGGGAAACAAGCCAACTAGAACAGGTTGAAAATTACAATATTGATGTTTATAAAGTAGTATGTCATTTAGTCAATTTAGTTAAAAGTTTTACTTGGATCTGTCTAAAATTTAAAAAAAAATACTGATAATACAAGCCGAATTAGTAATCGTTGATCGTTTATCTACAAGTCTATGCTAGGTGGAAGAAAAAACTACAGGAGAAAATATATTATTGTTAATAATGAATTCAAAGATTTTGGAGAAAACAGGAAGAGTAGAAATGAGGTTCTAACTGGCTACATTTGTGGCATTACTTTTCTTCAAAACAGAACTATCAGGAAGAATTTCTCATGCAATAAAGTATTTGAAAAAATTAAAAATTAAATTCGAAAAGTAACTCCTTAAATAATATCTTATAGAAATACCTATTGAATAACAGTTCTTTTTTTGGTTTTTCGGGAAAGATCGGTGGAATTTAATTTATTATTATATATCGAGGATTTGTAAAGGGGCTGTTGAAGCTAGATATCAAGTAAGCCTTTGGTAGAGTAAATCATAATATTTTTTTTGGAGGAAGTTTAGATTGTTCACATAAATTGGTGTTTTTTTTTTGCATCTTACCTAAGTAATTGACGACAATTTGAGTTTTTCCAAGGGTATTTAGTTTGTTTCAAAGCATATCTGGCGTTCCTCAAGGAAGTAATATGGGGCCATTATTATTTTCGATATTTATAAACGATATCGTCACTGTTATAGAAAATTACAAATGTTTATTATTTGCAGATGATTGTAAAATTTATTAGAAAATTACCTCTACTGTTGATAACTTGATTTTACAAAAAAGGACCTTGCTAATATTAACGTATATCAACTTAATTGGCGTAAATAATTTCTTACGATGGAATTTTGTCAAATGCTCCGTTACTACCTTTACTACGGAAAAATATGCCATTGTTTATAGTTAAAGGGTGGATTATTGTGGATAGTAAGGTTTTACCAAGGAATTAATTCATCATTTAGGGACGTAGGCGTTACTTTTGATTCCAAGTTATAATACGTGTCAATAATTTGAT
This sequence comes from Protaetia brevitarsis, assembly GCA_004143645.1. Taxonomy (NCBI): domain Eukaryota; kingdom Metazoa; phylum Arthropoda; class Insecta; order Coleoptera; family Scarabaeidae; genus Protaetia; species Protaetia brevitarsis. The sequence continues at coordinate 1,349,915 of RXPK01000004.1, forward strand.
GCCTCACGACTATAAAACGTTATGGCGTATCCCTAATGGAGTTACTGCCATTACTATTGTTCTTATAGATAAATAATAAATAAAAGTTTATAATGTTGGCCATATACAGAAACAATTTAAAATTTGTTTTTTTTTTGTTTGTAGATAAATAAATAAGTTTTACTAATATTGCAGCATAATCACGTAAAAAACAAATTAGGAATTTCTTTGGTACCACTTAAAACTTTACTTAGAAGTTTTTAACTTAGCATAAAGTTTATTTTAATAAATGTATAAACATGAATATTAAAAAAAAAACAATTTATCTTTTGAAAATAGGCACTAATATACTAATAAAAAAAATCATTCAACATTTGTGAGGAGATGAGCTTCAATTTAAGTAGTTATAACTCAAGTAATGTTGTACATTAAATACGACTTATTGTGCAAATAAAGATATAGTTATAAGCACTTAACATGTTTTGTTGTGACCTCTAAATGATCATAGAAAGCATAATTACATTTGAGAACATTTATAGATTATTTTTATCATGTTACAAAATAGTTTTGATAATTTTAATAGTACTTACAGGTATAGTTATTATAGAAGCAGTGAAATTAAAGTATGATGTTACTTACTTTGGCTTCCTTGTTGAGTAGAATCTGGCGAATGTAAACTGGTTGTCAGAAAGTGGATAACATCGTGATCATCTGCAAGGCCTCCTGTAGCAGCAGACAATCCGAAGTGACCGTTCTTGGGCAAGAAGACATTCTCCGCACGGAAACACATTTCAAAGTCCTTATCGTTGTTCGTCATGCCATTGTGGAATAATAAAGTCAATACGTTATTGTAGTATTCTATTCTCGCCCTGGTTGGGAAAGGTTTATTACGGAAATCTCTTAAACAACCGGCTAATAGTTGTGTTGTGCCATCTCTAAAATAATGAAGTTTTAAGATTAAATCATAGAACAATATAAATTATGATTTTACGTACTGTTTGTGATCAAATACTTTGGTACCATCATTCAAAACGGCCATAATATAGGGATTATTGTGTTTATTGTCGTTGTCGAAAGAATCAAAAAAGATGCCGAGACCGACCCATTTATCAGATGATCCGAAAACATCTCCGTCATAACTACCTTTGCTCGTAGTGTACCAAAACGCCTATAGATATCAATAAGTTATGCATATACCAAACGCAATTATAAAAACTCACCAAACCATCTGCACCAACTCTACCACGACCGGTAACTCTAAATGCAACATCAACCTCCCAATAATCAAATGTCAGCGGAACTTTAGTCCAAATTGCGCCTTTTTGACTTCTCAGCGAGGGGGCGAGCCTTACATTCTCAGAGCTTGCAATACAATCTAGAATTCACACATATATTAATACAACATTTAAAAGTAAGTGATTTGGGAATTTTCAAATGGAATATTTTCCTACAGAAATTGAAAATCGCACCTGTTTATATCGGATATGTTAGAATTGTACATTTTTATCAACATACACAAACAATTTCATTCATATTTTAGGAGAAATTCATCAACTAAACATCTGTTTTTGTGGTTATATACGTGTCAAAAAATTCATCTGATTAATCAACAATCATCGACGTACGTATTGTGCATACATACGTGTAATAGCGAAAATACCGATATAAACGTATGTCTTAGCGGTGACATAAAACTACTTACGTGTACCAAAAATGTATACTTACTGCCGCCGTATTCCAAAAAGGGACACTTCCATCCTTTTGCGCTAAAAAGGGGTTTGAAGGAATAATTTATATTCAAATCTTTTATGTACAAGATTACTAGCCTTCACTAAATTAAACACTACGATTATTATATACACTAGAAGTAGAAATTTGAATAGAAGTCCATTCTACCCATGGTTTACAGCACAACAGCACGGCTACCAACTTAACTAACTTTGACCAATTTCTTATTGTGCTTCTCTCCGTTATCGCTTTTGCGGACTTTGCGTTATTTGACATGAGATCCGCATGTATTTTGTAATTATTTTCGTTGTAGATTAAGATAAGATGACGTGTGAACTTGTAGTATGTGTCCGATACGATCTTTTTATTTTACCGTTGTAGTGATTTTTTTCATTTCATATTAAGATAATTTTACTTCATCATATCTTAATATTGTTGTTGTAATTATAGCTGTATTCTTTTTACCAAAATAACTGTCTTACAAATAAGACTAACTAAGACAGATTATATAAGATTTAACTGAGAAATACTAAGAAAAAATGTTCTATTTGCTTTTCTCTTGTAATAAAAAGAACATAAATTTCCACTTTACCTAAGATAGTTTACGAAAACCTAACCTCTTTAAAAGTAGAAAAGTGGTGCGGCTTAAACATGAATACCATTAATACTTTAAATAGAAACATTTTTCTGGTAATGTTTAAACATAAGTTTAAATGAAGATGAGAGGGAAGCTGATAATGAAATATACGAAACACGTAGAGAAGAAATGTGTGCTAATTTAATTAAACATTAAAGTAATCCACAACTTAAATTTAAGAAATAAAAAGTAGCATATATTTGAAGTTTTATTTATAATTCATCCTTATTTTCTAGAACAGAAAATGCGAAAAAAAATAAATGAACATGAATTCTAAAGTATATGTAACTTACAATAAATAAATAAGCATTTCTATCGAGTCTATTCCGTTATAGCAAGCATTTAGCGATCATTGTTAGAGTAAGCATTATAGCATGTAATATGTAAAAAATCTTACATAAATCTTCTTAACATATTTGTTAAAAAAGATTTACTAGAAGTTAAAATCTAACAATAATCGGTAAAATGTTTACGATGTCACACGGAATAGACCCGTATATATTGCCATAAACATCATTCGCTAGTATTAGAATAACGTTTCTTAGAAAGTAAGAACTAATGGGTAAGTAAGGTCCTAATCTTTATCAGTATTAACATTGGCAATCTTTTCTAGTGCTGCAACTTTTCTCTCCTCCAGTTTGATTCTCTCCTCCATTAATTGTAATTTTCTTCTTCTATTGTTTTTTTTAATTAACGACTTTTTTAAATCTGTCATCTCTTCCCGTAATTTCATTAAATTCGTTTTCTTTTTTCTTCTGTGGCTCCTGTATTTCTTCTGTTCTGGTATTATTTAATGTTTCATTGTCAAGATTGTTACATCCCCTTTCTTCCAATTCATTCGCTTTCAACCTGATCATTATCACATTCTATATCTACAGATAATGAACTGCTGGAGAAGCTAACATTATTTCACTGCTATTCACAGAATGTGGTGAAGAAATATTTGGGCTGTACCGAGTATCCCATCGATTTCTTTGAAAAACATAAATCGTTGTAGGAGCTCTTCCAGTCCTCTTTTGATTATCTTTCGTAGTTTTATAAGTTTGAACGAGATTGAACCACTTCTTTTTCAGTATCAGCTGGCATTCAATTTTTTTGACTTATTAAATCATTGAAATGTTTTCCATACATGTTTGCGTTTGCTTACGTGATTTAAATCGTCTTTGTAGGTGTCTACCGACATTATTAGGCTTAAGGTGTCTTCATATGTCCACATATGTCTTTCTATGCGTCCTGTCCAAATCGGCCTGCTTCTGGAGCGTCTAAAACACAAATACTTCTCTTAAAGTTTCTTATTTAAAACTAGTTTTAATTACAAAGTCACAGTAAATATGAAGAAACTTAAAAATAACATTAAATTAATTGATTGCTTGTGCCCATCAAATAATTGTGTATAACTCTACAAGAAATCAAAACTTAACAATGTGATACAATAGAACAAGATAGCAATAGTTAAATAATACCTTCTCTTGTTGATTGTCACTCTCCAAAGAAAAAGCTCAAAAATATGTCGATTCTTTCTTTTGATACGTATACAAGTTCATTATCTGGAACAAAAGTGAAGTTTATGTCCCTGCTTTAATATTAGATTTAAGATATTATTCTTTTCCACAACTATCCTAATTTGTGCTTACCGGAAATTCGGTTGAAGAAGCACTTGCCCATTTTATTTGTAATGCACACATTATTTTCATCAGTGATTATCTTATGAGAATGACTTGAAATTTCTTTGCCACATTTTCACCGCTGATAAAATGATGATCAGTGATAACACTACTAAGTGAACAAACTTAAATCAACTAAACCAAAGCAATACCGTCGAACATAAACTTAACATACACCTAACCCCAAATAAGTTGAAGGAACGAAGAACTCATCTATGCTAGTACTAAGTCAGGTAAAACGCAAGCTGAGTGAAGGGTAAGGAGGCGGATGCTGTCTGATTTTGTCTAAGTTCAAACTAGTATTCAGCAGTAAAAAGAACAACCTTTTTAACTAAGCTGTTAAGACGAACTTAGAATCTTACTTTAAAGTGGTAAAAAGAATACAGCTAATATATAATGTGTACACTGGTATCGAAAATAAATTCTGACAATTAAATAATTTCAACTGTTGTGGTGATATAATGATTGTTAAATTGTTTCCAATATATTTGCCAATTAGAATTCGGTTGTAATCCCGTAAATCTCTTGCTCATGTTGAAGCTTTTGTTATATTTAAAATGTAGATTTTTCCAAACAAAGCACAGATAATTATAAATTATAATACTAATAAGAAATAGTGATGTAGAATTGACAGTTTTCCAGATTTCTATAACCAAGTGAACCTACATTTTTGCTTGACAGAAAGAAACAACTTTTTTAGTTCCAATTTTTAATTTGATGACCTGTTACTGTAGTTATCATACTTTGTATATTTCTTTGCTGCTGGCGTGGAAAGAATTTTGTTTAAATTGCGGAAATGTGTTTTCTTTAGTGCACCCAAAACACAACTTAACGACATTTTTGTTTCTTGCAGTCGTTTTAGGAATACCCAACTATTTTCGAATCATTACATAAAGAATACTACCGTAAGAGTTGCTAAAATTCGCAACAAATTTGATTACTGTTTGAATTTCATTCATTTTTTGCGAACGACACATATTTTTAAATTTCAATCGCTATTATTCTTGACACCCCGTCAGAAATAAGTAATTTTTGTTACTAATGTCACTATTATAGCAATGAATCTATTTTTGTTATCGGAATCTTTTATTAATAGAAATTTGAAAGGTTAAATATTATAATACGTATACTCTCGGTATTTTATCCTCGATATTATAATTTGTATTTTTCAATTTTGTTCCTTATATTCCCTGAAATTTCTTTCTAACCACACCGTCGATTAGAAATGGCGAAGGTAAGTAAAGTCATCGAATTAGGAACACATTTTAAATAATCCACTACGCCCTTAGAACTGTTGGAAGAGCTGCTCGCCTAGGGAACCGGTCTTGGATTAGCCCTGATCGTTTCAATTTCGTTCCTATTGGGCATGATAATTGTATATTTATGCAGTGATACCAGGCTTAATACTGTTTTCACAGCGACGAAATATGAGTGTTCCAAAGCATGTAGATGCATCGAAGATTTCGGTTCATTAGTAAATGATTTTCATTCTCCACTGGGAGGGGCTTTAGGTAAATTACAAATTACGCAGTGCATTATACTATTTTAAATAAACAACAAAAAAAAATAGAACTACGAAGATCCAGAGCTGGATGACTACCGCAGGACGAAATTGGCTTCCCCAACCATTCAGAAGTGAAAATACATCAGACTGTCTGCTGTGGTAGGAATTATCCAATTGCCGCGCGTTTGAAACGAACTTACTTGGACGATACGGACTCCTTCGAATATTTGACGCCGGCTCCATCTTATCGCCGAAGATGGTTGTTGAGTAGCGCGGATTTTCTGAACGACACAACCACTGACGTTCTTTACGCAGCAATCGGCACGAAATACTGGTCAAAAAACGGATATCTACATCACGTCGATCAAAAGGTTTCGATTCTGGACGTTCTAATCGCTTTAAGATTAGAAGTGGAAATAATAATCGCCGTCGATTTTGTCAGATTGATCGGCGGAATTCAGGCAAAAACTATTTCGATTACAGAGATGGAATAAGGAGATGAAGTATAAAAAGGCGACTGAAAAACATTACCTGTAATTGACATATCGTGCTCTCGTAATTTCACCTTCTGTGTTGAAACACAGATGGCGCCGAAGACCTTCGATCGACTTTGGCGATTTTCGGATTAATCAATTGTACGGTTTTATAATAACGCCGATGTGTTAAAGGAAAATGTGTCTATAGATTTAACTCTATTAAGCCGTATATATTTATTTATATGAGTTTTATATGAAAATTAAATATGATAAATATACTTCGATTTGAATCCTAAAATTACGAATCTTTACCTACACAGAGCGATCAAAATGGTCGTAAAAAATTATTTCCTTAGTGTTGAATTAAGGATACTCTTTTTTTTGTTTGAATAAAGTTGTGTGTATTGTTTTTAATGTTTAACAGAGTTACATGATATATATGATGGATATGATGTACTTAACTAACTATAGGTTACTACTTTATCCACTTGTAGCGGGAATGGCGGCGTCCTAATTAAAAAGTAGAGATATTTATATAACACTTAGATTTAATATATACCTATTTATCAAATATTAATATGTACAAAATAATGTCGCGCATCATCCACTTGTTCAATAGCTTTACCGACATTAATATTATACTCTGAAAGTTACACTGGTCAACTGTAGGATATTCCCACTTATCTTTCCCTGCGGGTATTAATTTTTTTTTATAAAAGTAATGTAACGTTTTTCTATTATTAAAACGTTGTCGGGGTTTAGAAAAATACACAGGCGATATATTTAAATTAACTTGATTTATTAAAAGAGATATCTATTAAAAGAGATCAAAATAAACACTAAAATTAAATCACTCACTACTTACTATTAAAAATGCTTATTAATTAAATCACTTAATTATTAATGTCTTAATTTATGCAAACGATTTATTTGCACCGATATTTATATCACTCGTACTAATTCGCTCGTATTTATTTCCACTCGCTATTTGCTTATCCGCACAATTCAACTCGTATCGACTGTCTGCCTCTGGCCAATCCCCACGCGTTATTTATATTCTGGCGCGAAACTACGAGATTCCTCCAGAAACATCTAGGGCGTGCTTCTAGATTCAGGAGAATAATCACGAATCTTCGACCCGGTACTGCCCTCTGTCGTTCCTCTTTGGAACCTCGTACGTAGTTCTTTCTTCCACTATGTTAGCGTTATCTAGGAGCGCCTATCGAAACCACCAGTTTAAAAATTGGCGCCCGTTACAGTAATGAAGGAAATTTAGTTGAGATAGATATAGCGTTTTACACGATATTGAAATGACCCAACTATATCATGAATATATTTAGTTATTATCTGTTCGCCAGAAACACAGGATCGGAAAATGTATAAATATAAATAAACTAAACTTATTGTTTTTGTATTATCGTAATAATGTAGATATGCTGCAAATTAAAAAAAAAACCTTTGTTCGAAATTCATTTAATGCATTCATAATTGGATGAATAATAATAATATAAGTTTCACCTGGTAATCAGGCTTATTTACTTTAAATATTTCTAACTAATACTAAGAAAGTGCAATTTACTTATTACTGACGCCACCTTCTATTAGGGCACTAAATTTTTAGATATGTTTTGTTTTTGTGTATTTCCTTCGTATGGCTTCTTATTGGGATTAGATAAATGTATTTCATATTGATATTGCATTATTTTTTTATTGTTACGTTATGTTTGCTTTATTTTGAAATAAAAGTAACTCTTTTAGAATAAAGATTTTAGTTTTACAAAAAAATATATAATTGCGGAAAATGTCTCACTCTTTGAAGATACAAAAAAATTGCGGGAAATTTAAATACTGGCCACGCAAACTTTACGGACAAAAACAAATAAAATACTAATTATATTTAACTGAATCATGCATGTTGTTTTACGTAAAAATTCTCCATTGTTGTAAATTTCCGTTGCACACATGTTTTTCTTTCTTTTTTTAAACACCGTAGCTACATATTTACGTAGCTGGGACTTTTCGTTTCCCATCCATATATACATAAAATTAGCGATGATTTTGTAAAGCCACTTTGTTAATTCAATTATCGAATATACATAGTTTGAAATAGAGTAATGTACACGGTGACACACGAAGATCAAATGATTTTAAAAGACGTACTAACCCGATTACTTTTTTTAATGTTTTTGTATTTATGAATAAACGAATGTTCAAACAATACCCATTTAAAAAGTTATCGGGTCTAGAAAATAATGTATTTATACGTGGATGTACAAATGATAAATGTACTCAAATAAGCACTATTTGTATGGAGGATTTGGTAATCTGAGATCTTCGTTGAAACATCAAGAGTTAATAGATTGGATAAATATTTCTTTTTGTTATTTTTATTAATGATTCAAGTAATCCCTATACATACGTTGTATGTGCAAATATTCCCTTCAATTTCACTTTAATTGAAGTTATTTGCTGATCTATTTAGCACTAAACATATAATTTTACAGTATATTGGTTGAGAGGGGATAATATTGTTAATAAGACCTGAAAATAAAATAATGTAATACACAATTTTTAGTTCAAAGTTGACAGTTGTGGTAAGCCTACAGCAAGTACTCTTTTTTATCGCTTGTGTTGTTCCGTATATATGAAAGAACATGTCTACCAATAGAGTAAGTATTTCCTTCAGTTTTTGGGAACTTGTTTTATGTTTTTTATTTTTTCATGAGTTAGCGGCTTATTTTTATATAATGAATTAAATTTTTTAATCAATTAAACTCTTAGTTTGTTAGTCAATTACAAACTACTGTGTATGGAGAACTAATTGAATTTAAACTGCCGAAGATTACATTTAAAATGAATAAAATATTTTAAATGTAATCTTCGGCACAACATGTTTTTGTAATTTTTAAGAAAATGTAAATTTTAAAATAAGTTTTAAAATGTCCTTGTGATTGTCTTTAAATGTATAAAAAATTTGAATTATATAAAACAATTTTTTGAAGAAGACAACAATAAATAGATTGTCGAAACGTAAATGAAGAGTTTAATTGATCATGAAAAAATAAAAAACATAAAATTGCATTAACGGCTACGAACAAATCCCATCAAGAACTTGTTTTATACATTCTAAGATAAAACCGCTTATTATAATTATGAATAATTGAATGAGAATTCAAGATGGAAATCTCATTATTATCGTGAAGATATTTACTAAATTGTCGATCTAAAACTCCAATATTTATCTAGGTATAAAGAATAACAATAATTGTAGGATGACAGTACGCCACTAAACAATAAGTTAATTATAACTAACGCTAATTAACATAATTAGGTGAAACTAAAATGTAAGTTACACAGTAAAATATTAGCATCCATATGTTTAACCTTACCCATCATCAGTGCTACTAGTCGACCATTGCATTGTACGGAAAATTCCTATACAGGGTGAGTTTTTTATCTTGAGACAACGGAATATCTCTAAAACACTGCATCAAATCAAAAAAAGATCTTAATAAGATTTGTTATAATGTAGGGGGCTCACTGAATGGTGCCGAACTCGATAATTAATAATCTAAATGGGGATCGGACAATGTGTAAGTATTCACAGCTTGTCAAGTACTGATTAAAGTACGGTTTTGTATCGTTGAATAGCATTCCAATTGCGAATAAATAAATGTATCGAAGTGAAGGGGCACAGTTTCGAACACATGGCTTAATTAAAAGATAATTGCTAAATTGTCGATCTCAAACTACAATACTTGTCTATAAAGAATAACAATAATTGTAGGACGACATTGGTTAGTGGCTTACTGATGTGCTACAATTAATGTTATTTTTTTTTTATAGATAAATATTGTAGCTCTAGGTTGACAATTCATCAGCAATAACTTCACGATAGTAATACCATTTTAATTTTGAATTTTCATTCAATTATTCATCCACTTATAAAATATACGACTTTCTTCTTATAATACATTAGGTCGACTAGTAGCACTGATGATTGGTAAGATGAAACATTTGTATCTTAATATCAAATCGTGTGTTATTCACATTATAATTAGCGAAAATGGGTAGAATATAAGGTTTGACTAATAACTCAGGAGAAAAGTTATAACAAGTAACTGTAACCTTAAACCCGTCTAAAATGTTTCATTGAAACAACACAAGTCATTATAAGTAGTTGGCCGTTATTTGCAACATTGGGTTTAATCTTAGTTTATTTGAAATACGGAAATATTCTGTTGAAGTTTCGCTTGACAAAATATATTTCGTTGCCGGCGCAAATAAATCGATTTTCTGTATAGCTTATTAAACAAAGAATACTCTGAAATTTTAAAAATAAAAAAAAGTCGAAACCGTAAACAGTCGAAACCGTTTTAAATGTTTAGCAGTTCTGAATGGCAGGTTTTGGACCACATAATAGCAGTCCAAACCTCAAAATGGTTCCGATCTGGATCTTTGATCATGAAAATGTTTAAAATTATTTTCGTAAGATGATTTTCGAAGAATCACTTTTTCTAATTTACACTCACTTTAAAAGTTTCAGATGGGAATGATTATTGTCTTGATGATACTGCTTCTAGCCGTACATCAAGGAGTTCCTGCTCCATGGCATGGCTGGCATGGCTATCATGGCTACGGCAGATATGGCTATGGTGGGTTCCATAGACCCTGGTTGTATGGACCTGGACCAATACTACCATCTACCCTGGTGTGGTCCCGAAGTAGGCGGATATGGTGGATTCTGGGGTTAATTATAAAATATTGGTTAAAATGATTTATAAAGTATTTTTGTTGTCAGTTTTACGAGGTAAAATAAATATATTTAAGTATTTTCTTAAGCATGTTTCTTTCATTGCTATGTATAAGACTTCGTGATAGATTAATATATATCTATATCTCTTCAGAAGGAAATAAAGGGGGAAGCAGAGTGGTAGCGGGTCGGTGAGGAAAAAAAAAAATAACTCACACAATCAATAATTGCTTTACTTTACATATTTTTGTATCGAAATATGTTGAAACCACTCCAATGCCAATGTTTAAATCAATTACGCAAATAAGGTCGGGTCCTTTAACAAGTTATACAAAAACGACTTACTGCACTTCATTTTTATGTGATAACCACGCTGTTCTTGCTACCGACATGACGTATTAATGGAAGTCCCGAAGATATCCATACACAGCTGTAAAGGTAGCCTTGGAACTTTATGGACAATGATGACATTCAGCGCACAAAAGCTTAATCCGTTGATATCAAATGTGTTCTTTCTTTTACCTACTATAGTCTTCCTAAATTAGGAATATATAGCTATGCGTTGCTATCAATGGACTAATTGCTGAATGTGTGGGCGGATTTTTAATTTCATCTATAGATCCATCGATTACAGCGTATCTCTGTTTATTACATTAATGATACAGTAATCGATGGATCCATCGATGAAATTAAAAACTCGCCCAATCAGTAACGTGATTTTAAGCAAAATCGAAAATGGTTCCAGTAACAAGAAAATCTCTTTTCGTATAAACTATCTAAAAGTGTTGAATTACATACAATATTCTTCGAGTGAAAATACCAGATGGTTTAAATGAAACAATATAAGTTTTTGAATCAACATTTACAAAAAAAATGTATAACAAAATTTATTAATCATTAAATTAACACTTGTACAGTGTTAATACCAATAGTATAAAATTATAGAAGACAAATTATTACTTCGTGTGTCTACAACAAGTAACTGTGTTGGGATAATGTTGTATTATTCAATTAGCAGGTACAATTGTTAATGGGAAAATTAAGTACGTATATTATGTTCAAAGAATCACGCGTAGTCTGTTTCTTATAACATTTTATTATTATTCCAGTTCTACTAACGCAATTTACATTTTTTTACGTATTGCATTAACACTCAAATATCATGCTCATATTGAAAAATAAGGAAAAAACACCACATTATTAGTTAATAACAAACACTTTTTTTTCTCTCGTTGCAAGTAGCATTCTTTTACCAAAAAATCTCAAACTCACTACAGCATAAAGCATGGCGAAAAAGTTGTTTAAAATGTTTAGGGAAATTTAGGGAAATTTTCTGTAAATGTTTAGGGAATTAAAAAAATTCCCCTGGCAACACTGAAATGGCAGCATTAGCTAAGGGAGTAATTTTGGCGCGACTGAAATCGCTTCATGACGCAAATTTTCGCAATTATATGGATATATACTTCTTAAGTAAGTATTTCAATACCCACATATTTTAGATGACGTCATCTATTAAAAATTCGAATTCGACATTTGTCATGCACCCCTAACTTACATCGCTAACAGTTGGCCATGAAATTACGTAGTATGTCCATGTTCGGCACATACAAAAAGACGCCCTGATCTTGTAACAGATATGCTCACATATCAATTCTATTTAGGTGTTTACATTTGTATAATTGAAACAGAAACTCTTAGGCAAACACGGTGCCATAAAGTCGCAGAATGCTAAGGTATGCAACAGGTACATACCTGTATAACGACATGTTATGTGTAATTTACCTATCACACATTATGTTAGTTATCTATATAGGTCCAATCCGATTACCTTTCGGTTGGAAATATCTCGATTCGGTGGCAGATATACATATGATACATGCGCCAAATAGCGGTCGGTGAATTACTTCCGATTACATAATCGAAAGTAAAAGTAATTATGTTTGTTTTGGAAGTTCCTTCGACGGAGAGTTCTGTGGGGGAGTTTAGGTCGGAACAATGACCTTGCAATAAAAAAAGCGCATAACCAAAATTATTTTTTTTTATTTCGATGTTGCTATGAAGAAATTGTCACAATCCTAAACAGTTTCTGCAATAATAATTTCCAGTTATAATTTATAATACTATTTCCAGAATCTTTTTAAATTTGAAGTTGGTACGAATCTGTAACTGACACCTGTCAAAACTTTTTTTACCTGCATGGTTATTTCGGATACTATATGGGCTTTTAAATTTTAATATAACGCGCTTTAACGTGTAATTGTAAGGTATGCTTGATATTAACACTGACTTGACACTGACAGGAGACACGGACGCCATATTGGTTCTGTAGTTTTGCCATAAATAACTGTCAAAACTAATTTCTGGAGGTCATTTCAATATTGCGATAGTCATTTAACATTGAAATCGATTGAAATATGATAATTATTTACGACAAAACTCTAGGACGAATATGACGTTCGAATTGCTGTGGTTAGACTACCCGCCTTACCGCTGAGTGTATTTTAAGTTGCATAGATTTTGTCTTGTTTACTCCGTTCAGCCATTAATCAATGTTCCGAGAATTTTCACAATAATGTTTATTTTTGTATAATTTTAGTTAAAGAGTTAATTGAATGATTTAATTAATTAAGTGTTAAGTTTTTTTTAAATTAATTCCATTCATTTATTTGTCTAGCGTTTACTAGTTTTGTTTTACGCTTATTCTACTAGATTTTGTTGGTGAATTGTGCGTTTGCGTTGTAGGTTTTTAAGAGAGGGATTTTTGTAAGAAAAACAGTTGTAGAGTTTTGTCAAGGAGTTCTTTGTTCGACTATTGACGTGAGTAGACGTATTTTTGTATTTTTCTATCATTGTTGCCATTATGTAATTCATTTAATATTGGAATTTAATTCTGTAAAATTTAGTCCATCAAGGAATTCAGATTATAATAATTGTTAATATATTGACGTGTACACGTTGTAGATATAAGATCGTTTATTATTTTTGTTCGGGAAGATACATTTTAGTTAATTTTTTCACATTATAGTTTAAAGAGTTAGTTTTTCGTTATTCAATTTTACTGTTTCGTTTTTAATTATCTATTACCTCGGTTTGGGTGAGTAGAAGCATTGTTCTTGCATTTAGCACGATTTTATAGATTTCTAGTAATTGTCCACGTTTAATTTATTTTAATTTGATACCACGTGGATTGAAATTGAAATATTTAGGATTATCTTCCTGAACAAACTAAACTTTTGCTTTGTATAGGAAATAGCATTATCCTATTTTAATTTAGAATCAAGTGCAGTTTTTAATTTAGGCCAGAACCTTCAGTTCACGGTTTTTTCTGCAGTATTTGTAATTTAACCCTTTTTGAATAATAAATTGTTGTTAATTAGTTGTTTGGGTTAAAAATTCTGTTCTTTATTATTTTAAACCTTTCAATTTTTCGGTAATTAAGAAAGTTTGATTTCATTCACTCACTCTTTTCTAGTTTTAATTCGTGAGGGTAACTCTGAGATTAATAGTTCTTTTTGGGTCCTTTAAAATTTTATTCCGTTGAGCTAGCTAAATTTATTTTTCTTTTTCATTTTATTCATTCAATTCAGTCAGTACACAGCAGTATGTAGTGTCAGTGTCAAGATCGAAAACACCTAACACTGCCAGTTGAATTTCAATTTGACATTTTAAATTCCAAATGATCCTAATTTTATCCATATTGTCCCTTTTTGTGAAGTATATTTTTGAAAACAATGAATATAAATGAAAAGCAACTGGTTTAGCTGATCTTTCTTCGCTTTAGTTTTTAAAGTATCTTTAGACTACATGTTTCGGCAACAATTTGCCATCCTCAGGTTTAAAACATATCACAGGAAAATACAAAATAAGAAGAAATAATTTTTATCTTGATAACAACTAATTGTGAAGTATGTATATTTAGAAATAAGGATTGTGAATTTGTCACTGAAAGTACGTATGCTATGTTAAAAAGTGTTAAAAAACGAAAATATAAATTAAAAAAAAGTGAAGAAAGACTAACTAAACCAGTTGTTTTTCATTTAATGATTTTTTTCAGATTTTAATTTTGTTAAGTACCTATTATATAAAAATGAAAAAATACAGCCTAGAAATACGAAATAATGCAGCGCACATTTAAGGTTTTTCCCAGAAAAAGATAATAGATGTCACATTTGCGTGAAATTCAGCAGACAACACTCTGAATTCAATCAGCGAAGAAATAAGACAAGAAGCGTGACTTGCTGGCGGCACCTTTAATGATTTGTCTCCAAAATATGACTTTTTTTAATTATTCTATTAGTTTATTAAGTAGTAGATTAGACGGAGTTAGGATTAGTGACTAGTTAAGCATGACGGCAGTCAGCCATGACCGTGATCATTGTACCATGACCTTTTTTAGGTATAACATTAGGGTAAGTTTTAGTTTGTAGTTTATTTAGTTCAGTGTTTCTGCTGATGATGGTAGCTTTGCTATCGAAACGTACGTCCAGTTTAGTGCAGTTTGTGGTGAGGGGTTTAGGAGAAGTTTACAGCATTACCAGTACCACAGTTTGGAGTATTTTTGTTAATTCCATTAGGAATTGCAATTAATATTACGAATTCCAAATAATCTTTAATGCCGGAAATTTTAATGGTGTACAGCTCATTCTTGCAACAAACCATCAAAACACCAATGGCAAAGATATACAGCGTAAACAATCACCAGGATGTCTAAATTCAGATATGTGATAATCTATTTAAGTATATTATTCAGTTTATTTATCCCAATTCACTTGTTTTTTAGGTTTTAGAGCCCAGTATCTCTTTACAATATTGTAAAAATCTCTCGTGATTGTAAATCTCTTTTTTTTTAGTTTTTGAACTACGAATTGCAAAAAGCACTGCGTATTCCAAATCATTAATATCGGAAACTTTAATGTTGTAAAGTTTATTCTTGCGACAAGCCCTCTAAACACCAATGACACGACGAATTAAAAATTAAAAATAAAAAATACATTTGATTCAAAATTACTATTTAAATTGTTTATTATATTTTTTTATTGTAGTTTTGAACCCAAATATACCTCATTTGGAGTATTTTCCAAGAATTGCTGAACATTTTCTTCTATAAAAGCTTTTAACTTCTTAGCTATATACATATTTTTCAGAAGAGCCTTTTTTAATTTTTTGTATCTTGAAATATCGATATCCTGTTAGAGTTGAAGATTTCCATATTTTAAATAAATCACCGAAAAATGCAACTAAAACTTTTTCGGAAAGGAATTAGATGCTTCTCTTATTGTTAATGCCTTAGCAGTGGATAATACTTCTCGTATTCATGTCTCGATTTTTGCGGCAGTACGCACATAAAAAGGAATCTTTAAATCAAAGCAATATATCTTGGCCCCTATTTGAAAGAACCATTTCTTCCAGTTAATAGATATTTCTCATAGTAAACACGCATTTCTTTCATTGAAATAATACCATTTTCAATTGAAAGAAATAATGTATTAACCCGAGAAAATTGTTTTTTTTAAATAGTGGCAAAGAAATATTGCTTTGATTTAAAGAATCCTTTTTCTCTGTTCTCAATTATATTATTTGCATAATTTGTAATTTCAGGTAGAGTATTATCAAATTGCATTTCGGATTCACTCGATTTTTCAATCATTATTTTATTTAAATTAAATTTGGCTGGAAGTAAATATTATACTGTGCCGTCATTTACATCCAACACTGATAATTTTGAAGTATTTTAGAACAAATATTCCAACTCAAGAGTGAGAATTTCTACATTTTGTTATTAAAAATTCACTACTGCGGAGAAATAGTTTTTTTTTGGCACATGTATTGTGACTATCGTTCTATCTTTTCTTCAGTACTTTTTTTAAGTACACGATCTTTACGATTAATGTTCTATAATGAATTAAATAAAAGAACATAAAGTATTAATAATTGGTGTACAGATACCAACGTGGTAGTTAGTTTTAGACAGTGGATAAAAAATATTCCTTCTATAACCTATATGAGCATGATATTGGCCAACCTACGCGCTAGAGATTGCTGAATTTAAGCATATATTTAAGTCAAAACGTATTAAGATAGGATAAAAATTCTTTCTTCTCTCATTACTCCTAGTGCACTTGATCGCTTCTGATCTCGATCTCGCGCTGTATTCGTTGTTCAATAGTAAATTCGTTCAAAATATTAGTGTATAATCAGTCAGTGACAGTTGGTAGTTTGTAACAAGATGGATCTTCGAAATTGCTTATTATCCACAATTTTATTTTTATTAAGTAGTTGTAAGTACTTATTTTTAATAGTTTTCCTTTTTTGGTTTTTTTTTAATTTAAAAAAATAGCAAATAAAAATCTGAAGCTTAAATATTTTATTCTATATTATTCAATCGTTTTGCGGCATGTAGATGTTTATTTAATAGCCAATTTGTTTTTTTAGTTGTGTATATATGTTGTATTGTAGTGTGATACAATTTAACTAACAGGTAAAATGTTACTATAGTTTAGGAAACTTGTAATATACAGTAACCGACATAAATATTAGAACACACAGGATTATTAAAATAAATTATTTTTTTTGGGGGGGCATAGGTTATGCACGTCTAGAAACCCTAAAATTTATTTCGAAAATATTGTTTAATTGAATTACATAATTTCAATTTTTTCGTTTTTAGCAGCTCAAATGTAGTAATAATTCTAAATTTGGATGATACTCTTAATTTTGTCAATTTTTGCATAATTAACAGCGAAAACTTAAAAATACGTCTTCAGTATGACAATTGTTATTTCAAGGAACTGTATCTACTAGTAACAACAAATAAATTTTTACGTAAATTTTCATTCTAAACCACTTTTAGTATCAACCAAATATAGAAATATTACTGCGACACACAAAAATAATGGAAATATGTAATTCAATTAAACAAAATAGTTGGAAAAATTGTAATTTTAGATTATTTTAAAAATATGTTTACAGAAATTTGCATACAGCCTTAGAATTGAATTCTAAGCAACTTTTTCAAATAATTCGTGCATATTTTTTAAATTTACCGCCATACTAGCGTTCACGTGAACAAAATTGAGGTTCCTAGACATGCACAATCTAACCACCAAAAAAAATATTTTAGTATATTTTAATAATAAATTCGCTCATGTTGCAATATTTATGCCGGTCACTGTATATTCCATTTATTTTAATAAAAAAAAATATCTTGAGTTTACGAATATCAAGTATACACAAACATTTGTGGAGGTGATGTAAATTTATCAATTACTGAAGGTGTAGAACAATATTTAAGTCGCCTTAAAATTGAGAAATATTTCTGCTTTCTTAGTGTTAATTTGAATAAAATTTGGGATGTATATATCCACAAAAATGTAGATTGACACCTTACTAGAGTCAGATTTAACAAAATCAGATGAAATACATCGCTAGATTTTCGGTGTTGTAGTTTTTAACAACGGTTTTTTTTTCTTCCTTCGGCTTTACATATTGGAAATGTTGTATCAACTAAAAAAGTATTGATTTTAGCCTTCCTGAAGGGAATTATCCGTGGCTAGTAATATGTTTATATGTATTAATGTTATTAATCACGATAAGTTGCTCCTACAGCGAGAATAAAAGTAAAATATTAATTTCTTAGTGTATTTATATGTAGAGTAGACTAAAACTTTACAAGTTTTCGAAGAGGCGTTTCACAAAATCTTAATTTGACACCTAGCGAGCTTTTCTCGTCAATTGATTAGGAAAAAGAAAACATCACATGTCATTGATATTTATTTGATAAGTAAATAAAACTTGTTTCTCTTACACAAAAAAAAAAAATATTGCTATTGTAATTTATATATACCTATTATATGTAGTACAAGAATAGTGATTTCGACATTTTACAATTTGGAAAGTAAATATAGTTCCGGGTTTTACCGGCTATCATACGTATGCACAACTTTATAATATGAACCTATTTCAGCATCCCTTCAAGGTCATTTTTAATAGAATTTTACTCAATCTGCATAGTTACGTAGTGATGAATCGATATTGTAGTAATGAAAATAACATTTCGAATTAATAAAAATAGTTATTACAGAAAACGTGACGCTCGTGACATTTAGCTTCGAAGATCCTTTTTCGTTAGTATTTTTTTTTTTTTTGGTCAATTAGTTATTGAATTTTGAAATATTACTGTAGTGAGCCGCGATTTTTTTTATTGCCAATAGTGTATAGAGAATATAGTTAGGTAAATATGTAGTATCAATGGCTATCTTCGCTTAATAGAAAATAACGTTTAAAAAATATGATTTAAAATAACCAAAAAAAAAAAAAGTTAAAAAGGGGGTGCATTGTTTGGAGGAAATTAAAAAGATTGTTAAAAAAATGTTAAAAAGAAGGAAAATTTTAAAAGGTAAAAAAATCGAAAAAGTTTTAAAAAATGGAAATACAGAACTGCAAAAAGAGAGATAAAAAACATGTTTTTTCAATGAGAAAAAGAGAGGAGGGTTAACAATAGTAAGAAAATAAAAAAAAAATAAATGCATAAAGGTAAAAAATGGGAAAATGTTTAAAACCTATTAAAATTAAAAAAATCAAAACAAAAAAGAGGTACAAAATTTGGAGAAAACAAATTTAAAAAAGTAAAGAAAAAATGAAAAAATTAAAAAGTAAAAACGTTTAAAAAGTGAAATAATTAAAAAAACATTTTTAAACAAATAAAATACGCAAATGCGAAGAAGGTGAAAAAATAGAAAATTGTTTAAAAAATGAAAAATAGACAAATATAAAAAATAGATTGAAAATTTGAAAAAACACTGATAAAAAAAATTAAAAAAAGGAATTGAAAAAATCTTGCACATTCTAAAAGTGGAATATTATCGGGTAATGGACCGACTTAAGCAACATTCTTCAAGGGGTACGTTCTAGGAGAACGCCCGACTTCTACTTTATACATACTAAATTGGGTAATGTAGAGCATAAAGATGGGGTTCTATGTTACGCAGAAATGACTTCGAAACTTCCCTAATAGCCAAATTTAAATGTCCCGCCACTATTTTTAGTGACTTCAACGTAAACCCATTAAAATAACTATTAATGTGGTACAAAATAGTAGGTAATTTCTTGTTTCAAAGTTGAAGTTACTAAGAATAATTGCGGGTAATTTAAATTTCGCTATGTGGGTTGATAAGCATAATAAATAGTAAAAGAGAAAGATTGTTTAAATGAAATGACATAACCACAAATAAATTATTTAAAATATTGCCATCTATCGACCATAATGGAATTTCTCTTCACGCTTATTACATCATGCATATTTAATAACAACAACAAGAAAATGCTTTAATCATAACATACAGTTCCGAACTAGACAGGAATTTCTATTCGCTATTCATAAAAAAAAAAAAAATAAATTAGAGGCACGCTCAATCTACGCCAACTACTGGATAATATAATAGCTCTCAATTTACGATAATGATGCAGGTTTTTTATGTATGTATGGGCAAACCGAATATGATTAAAATAACATCCGACGTTGAGACGGTTAATTTAGTTAGCCGCTCTTGTCATGAGGAATTTTACAAAATTCATTTTTTCATTTCATTTGTTCTTCGGCCTAAAGATACAGTTTACTTTCTCCTCGCGCTTTCTCTGTCTTGATGGTGATTATTTGCCACCATTTTCGTTTTGGAATTGGAGCCGGAACGGATAACGGTAACCAGTAATTTATTATGTTAGATAACAAGAGTGTTACGTATAACTGCTTGGAATGTATGGCTAAAATATGTTCATGAATAAACATAGTTTCCACCAATGCGTACGTAAAAAATGCGAAGGAGTTGAAATGAAATTTCATACCGTGATTATTTATCAATATTATTCACTATGAATTTTAGCTATTTTAATTATATACGGTGTAACAGCGGTAACACGGTTGCCGTGTTCTGGCCCATCAAAATGTAACAATTTTTTTTATCCATATTTTAGAGTTCGCAAATTACAGAGCCCTTTTAATAATTCTGTTAATTTAAACGAAACATTTTAAAATAAAAGACGTGTGCTGTTTTCATGATTAAGCGAAAACTGAAACCGCATCTTTCTAACTTTCGTATTTCGGGACGATATATTTCAAACATCCGCAGACATTGCAAATTCATTGTCTTCGAAAAACGTCATGTAATTTCGGAAAAACGTACAACTTAGCCCCAATGTATTGCCTAACGTATTGTTATTTAAAATTAACGAAGAATTCAAAAATACAATGAATATACAGATGTTCCATTTAAAATAATAAAGTTAATATCTACTATTTCCGGCGGACTTCCGGTACAACGTGAGTCCCCATACTAAACTAGTTTTCCATTGTAAACTATTAAAATGTGTGAATATGATTTCGAGGCAAACATTTATTTGAAACATTTTTCCAAAAAAACAATAATAAATCGCTTATGGCTTTGCATCTAGGCTGGACACGTATAATTTATGAGATATTTTTAATTTGTTTTAAAAAATTGCAATGTTGCAAAAAAAGCCTAGTGAGTCCGAAGAGAATTAATTAAGAGAAATGAAATAAAAACCGTAAATAGAAGAGAGGATTGAATGACATTCAATCAGCCAACATTCAACGCTGCCCAGTAGTCTACAGGATGTTCAAGTACCTAGGGCAAACCTAAATTTTAGTTGTGCTTTGTTATTTTAAATCAAACACCCAGTATATCTTTACGTTGATAAATAGACATTTTTTATATATATGCCTATCTCTACTAGTTTTTCAGTTATTTAGATTTTTAGGTGGTTTGAGTAAATTGTTAATACTTCAGCTTAATTTAATCCCCACATAGCAAAATTTAAATTTCCCGCCACTATTTTTGAGTAACTTTAACGTAAAGGCATTAAAATAACTATCAATGCAGAACAAAATAGTAGGTAATTTTATGTTTCAACGTTGAAGTTCTAAGGAATAATTGCTGGGCATTTAACTTTGTTATTGTGGGATCTTGGTAAGTCGTGTCCATTTTGACCGTGGAATCCCGTTAGCATCATGAAAGCATACTTATTGCAAGAAAGAACTGACATGATTTTAGTTATGGGCGAGTGCCAAGAGAATTGCTTTTTTCCCAGGTAGCAGAGTGATGTTTAAGGGGGTCGATGCTCATTAATTGTTATTTACTAGGAAAAATTGTATTCTTTATGTTCCTTTTTTTTTTGAAAACAGTTCGATCAAATTGATTCAAATTTTCCGTACTTGTTATTTGATATCAAAAGATATATAATTTATGGCTGAGGATTAAAAATCCCTCTTGACAATGGGAAGTTACAAAACTTCAAAAATAGATTTTTCCTTTTTTAAATTCGATTTTTTTTTCTGGGCCTGTCGAATAAAATTTTGAAAAGTTGGCAATCTTAATTAAACCTGATGCGCTTATGCACATATTAAAAAAAGAAAAATGACAATACGTTAGTTAACAGTTGAGAAAAAGGAACATAAAGAATACAATTTTTCCTAGTTAATAACAATGAGCACCGACCTCCTTAATAGACGTCAATATGACGTAATAAAAGTAATATCTACGTCCATTAAACGTCATTTTATATCACTCTGCTACCTGGCTTGCGTCTCGGGCGTATGCTAGTCTTGCACAAAATTTAATCATTGAAAAAACAAGACATTTAAGAAGAAGCATTTGCCAATTTTAGCGATACTTACATTAATCTGATTAGAGAGAGAGGGCGCCACTGCAATCATTGTTTTGCAGGGAATAATTGATATCGTATTTACTGTCAATTATTCTATTAGTAAACCAGTTACGATGCGGTTGTTCAATTGCGGTGCTTGTGAAAATAGTACTAAAAAAATTCATCAAAATAAAAAAAAATAAAATATTCTGTGCGTGTGATAGCAGAAAAATTAGGAGTGACAAAATCTGCAGTTCATTACACTATTCGTCGCTACCGAGACACCGGAACATTCGAAGACTGGAATCGCCCAGGTCCATCACGGATAAAAACTCTCGTAGAAAATCGACCTTTTAAAGTGTTGAGAATCTGTTATTTGTGATTGCCAGGTTCCCACGGTAAAATACGGTGATGGTTCAATTATGGGGTTGGTTTAGCTGTGCCAGGACCGAGGTTCTCGTAAAAAATTGACGGCATTATGCTTAAAGAAAATTATAGACGCATATTGGAAGAAAATGCTGTAACGTCAGAATTGCGGTTGATTGGGGAGAACTTCGTGTTTGCGTATGATAACTACCCCAAACACGCGGACGGATTTGAACCCCATCGAATTACTGTGGGATTAGCTGGATAGGCGAGTAAGGAAAGTCTGCCCAACTTCGAAAGAGGACCTGTGGCGACTTCCTCAAGCCGAATGGAACAATATTTCCCAGGAAATTCTGACAAAATTAACAGAGCACATGCCACCAGTGGTCCGGACTGTATTGAAAGCCAAAGGGGCATTCTTCGACGAGAAGAAAATATAGTTATAGTGTAATTAATATTTTAGTGAGAATGTTTTGTTTTATTTTCTATCTCTTGTTATTTGTTTATTTTTTTTTCTGCGAATACATATTTATTTTCTGTCTGTCAAATTCCTGTCATTTTTATTTAGTTAGCAGTAATTTACTAGTTGTCCTAACTTCAATGGCCGGTGATGTATGTGAATAATTAAACATTAACCCTGGAATAATTCTGACAATTCTAATTCAATTTGTTGTTATTTCATTTGCTTCTTGTTTGTTGTATTATTTAATAATTAAAATTTCTTCGTTACCATTCAAATTCCATGCAAGATGTAGGTGCATAAGAAGAATATACATCGTAACCAAGTATCGCCAACATTACATCTGGTAACTTTTTTTTTTAATCTGATGCCACAACATCAAAAGTGTTGTCGCATCGAAGCATTGTCGCTTCTTGTTTTGTATCGTCGATGATTCAATTTCTTCACAAATATTTTGAGTAGGCTAAATATTGCACTATGTAATTACCTATAGTACGAGTACGATAGTTGAGGTTTATACATATAATTGCGGGAAATTTGAATATTACTTGCGAATACACATCGCAACAAACATAAAATAATAACAACGAAAACGAAATCAATAAATTTTATTAGGCGGACTGACTACGTATTAAACTAATGTTAGATCTACTTATCTATAGATCGTAGAATGTCAGGCATTTGTATTGATTTGGAGGTGTAGCGCCTGCAATATGTGCCTGAAGCTAGTTAACTTTTTTTTTTTCTAGCGCGTATCTGTAACAAGATAAGCGATACTTTTTTTTTACTTAATCGACCTCGTTTCTTGAGAAGCAGTCTTATTTTTCTGTGCATGACTATGGTCGCCTTTTTCCTCTAAATTATGTAATGTCACAAACAGCAGCGATATCCATAACATTGATGCGTAATATTAATTAACCGTATTCGTTATTCGCTGTGACTGTATAAAATAATGGATGACAAAAGATTGGGAACTGTATCGATATCTGAGGTTATAGAATGTCCTCCACTTCGTTTTATTGCGCCGAATATGGGTCGTTGAAGTGTTTTTACGATTAGAAGGAATCGATCTGTACGGTTCAATGCTACTACGTGGAAATTAAAAAAAAAAACGATATTATGCATTTATTGAATTCAGTATACAAGCGATTTCGCGAAATAGGTTCTTTTACGATCGGCAATTAGGTCAAATTACGTTATGATGTGCTTTAATTATCCACTATAATACTTGAAGTAAGTGTAACATGGCTTTTACTGTTGTCTGTGCATTGGATACATGCATTTATTTTATTGTTTGATTGCCAATCGCTTTTATTTTTTTTAAATTTTGTGTTAAGATGTTTAAATCAGGATTACGACAATTGCTGTATTATTTAAACTTAAGCGCATAATTTATTAAAAATAAGAAAAATGTTAAAAATAGATTTACTATTTTTTTTGTTGATAATTTTTATATTTGCCAAAAATAATTACATTTGAATATTATTGTTGTGCATACAAATAGTTAGCTTTGTTCTATTTGTCCCTTTGCGCTGAAACACAAAACCCAAAAAATGATGACGCAACGCAAAAAAAAATTATAACACAACGCAATGTTTTATGAAACAAAATTTTAAAAAATGATAACTTGTTAGTACCCAGTTCTCATACCTATCACGTCATAGTTCGAACTGATGTTTGGTGGCAATCGAAAGTGCCTAATGTTCGTTTCCAATTAAATGCCATTTGGATTAATCTTTTTAGAACAGTGCATAAGTACCCACTTGTTTTTATTAATCATATTTTCCTTTTGTAGCCGTTTTGGTATACGCCGGACATTACATTATACCCGGAGGTTTACCGTACGATGGATATCATGATCTCCATCTACCTCATCATCCCCCCTTGTACCCAACTTTAGCTTATGTACCTCCAACTACCTTCACGTGTGAAGGTAAAGAATACGGTTACTACGCGGACGTAGAAGCTGCTTGTCAGGTAAAAAGGATGAACAAGTCATTTAATTTTTTTTAATTAAGACCGATCCACACTATCGGTCAGGCCATGGTCAGATCAAATATTGTAACATTCATTTTGTATTGTTAAATTCACATTAGGGCGCACGGTCAAGTCACGGACAAACAATACAAAACGCATGTAACAATATTTGATCTGACCAATAGCGTGAATCGGCGTTTATACATATGTGAATATTTGTCGCATATTTAAATATGTATTATTTTAGGCATATCACCTCTGTGATCATAACAAAATAACTTCGTTCCTATGCACGAACGGAACTTTATTCAACGAACAATTTCAAGTCTGTGATCAATTTTACAACGTGCGATGTGGATCTCATTATATAGATTTATAATAATGTCGAAATATGTATTACAGTTTCAATGTGTTATATGTTACCGCGTATTTCTTAAATAGATTTTATTATAATGTAAATATGTATAGTGATTTTATAATTTATTATCAGGATTAAACTAAATAAATTTATAGGAATTTCTTTAATATTTGCATTTTTTGTTTCCCTCCTAGGAAGTTAATAGTCTCGATATATTAAGAAACATGTAATACGTCGTCCCAATATAAATGCGCAATACTTGAACTAAAGTCATCAGTGGAGTCGTTAATTTTCGTCTGTGCGTCAGGTGAGTACTAGATTTCATATATGTACGAGTTTTCCCTTACATACCTACTGGGAAACTGTAAAAAGCAAGCAACATCTCAACAAGAACGGACACATAGCGTCAGCACCTCTGATCTCTCGGGGGAGAAATTCATGAACTTTAGTTCGCTAATTTACTTCTATTGGCTAATGCTAAAAAGTACTCAAAAAAGATGGCGATTCCGTGCGCACATTCAAAATTTACTGCTGTCAAGTTGACATGTTTCTCATCAACTGTTTTATGTGCGTGATAACCTCACAGATAACCTCAAACAAAACCGTCAAATGACTGTCCTGTCAAGAACTGTTTTGACAAGAGCCGAGTTGGGAGAGCTTGACTTTCGATTGGCTAAGGAAGTACTTAGAAAAGATGACGATTCTGCGCTAACAAAATTTGTTAAGTATCCGTTCTTGTGGAAAGATGGTGGAAAGTGTTTGCTCATAGATAAGGTAGGTTTTTTGTTTCTGACTTTACTACAGTAATCTGTGGAAATATTGCACTTTGCGCGTGGAGTGTATCTATCTCTTTTATTAATATGTATTAAAATAAGATAGAAATACAATCAGCATAAAGAATACTAAGTCGAAAACGCTATAGATTCAAATGCAATCACAGTGGCAACGCGGAAGAGTGAAGAAAATCAACGCACGCGCGGAAAGAGCGTGGACAGCAAAAATGGAGCGACAATCTTTAATTAAAAATGCAAGAATGAGATCATGGCCCCGGCTACACTCTTTTCTAGTATTTCATCAAGAGATTTTAAATTAGAACAATTAAAAACCATTTATTAAAGATTAAAATATACCGCCATCTACTACACAAGCTCTTAAATCAACTATAATAAAGATTTCTGTAATGAGTACTATAGGTTCCTATAATAGAGTCTACAGAAACCTGTGACCGACAAGATCTGAATTTATAGAACCCTCAAATGATGAGAGCATATTTAGTTGCCTAAATATACGAAAATAAAACATTCTAACAGATTATACGTTTAAAACACGGCATTAATAGTTATAAAATTAAAATTACTTTTAAAAAATTGAACAAATTGTTCAAGTTAAGTTATTAATTAAAAAAAAGCCGGTTGAAATATAAATAAAATATAATCGATAAACAAAATAATCATGTAGCTTGCTGTATGGAAAATATTAAAACAAGGTGCCATCTAACCTTCAAAAAATTTTAATGTGAAGGATTCGAAATTTGCAATAATTTTAGTCCGAGTAAAATAATCAAAAAAAAACGATGTAATGTAATTTTAATTATCGTTGTTTATTAACTTTTTCCAGAAATATGACGATATGCTTTATAGGTTGCGTGATCTATATGCTATCCTTGCTTTACCAAATTGCTCTTTGGAAAAAAAAACAAGTTTTTATCTGATATGTGTGCATATTTTGTCTTTTCTTAAAAAGAATCTGAACGATAGCGTGAATAATTTTAAATGAACATAAAAAAATTGCAAAATTCAGAACTTTTTCTTTCCTAAATCAATACCTGCTTTGTAATAATCCATGAAATAATAATAATAGTCAGTTATATAATTTATTATCAGGATTGAACTAAATAAATTTATAGGAATTTCTTTAATATTTGCATTTTTGTTTCCCTCCTAGGAAGCTAATAATTTTAATATAATACGTCGTCCCAATGTAAATGTGCAATACTTGAACTAAAGTCATCACTTGCAACCGATAACCTTTTTGTAGACCTGCTTGCACGTCTCGTATTGTCTCTGATAATAGTTCGAAATCAGATAGATAGAATATGTTATTTTTAGAGATTGTTACTTTTACCATCACATTTTAATGTATCTAATATTATATTTTTCAATTGTGCACTATCTTACTCGTATTGCTTCTGGGCTGTAAATTTATATTATTGTTAACGTATATATTGATAATTACAAATGTAACATTTACATTTATATGAAAAATTACAATAGGTACATTTTTCTTTTTCATTTAAAAATTACTTTAAAAATTGAGTTTGTAATAATAATAAATCATTCACTATTAATATAGGAATTTAATATTTTAATAGAAATGTAAATTAGTATCAAATATAAAATATTACTAAGTTTTATTTATAAGTTTTTATTTTACTAATTTCATGTATTCCTGGTACCTTGCGTTGTCTTTTGTGTCGCCACTTCAATATAAGATATACACTGTTGTTGAATGTTGATTGAGTAAACTTGTTAGCGGCAGTAAACTTTATTGACTTTTACATCGATCGTTCTTTAACAATTGTAATAGAAAAAATTCTAATAAAATACATAAACTTCAGATCATACACAATACTGCAATATAATCATTCCGTCTGGAGTGCCAGTAAAAATACATAACCACCTATTTACTTATTATATTACTATTAGTTATTTTAGGAGAAGTATTTGATAATAGAAAATAGATAAACCAAAATGATAATACTTAGTAAGCACACCTACTTACTTTTTTTTATTACTCATATGTCGTTATCAATACAATTTCTATTCGCAATAATTAATGAAAAAATGCTTTGGTACGTTTATAGTAAATGACAAATAGTTGTAATATTGTCCATAATTTTTACATCTAAACTATTCATAGGTTGATATTTTTAAAAATGTTTACGGAGTCTAGCATCAATTTCTTTAGAGTTCTCATACTAGCAAATACGAATCGAGTTCTAAAGCGTGTCTTATAGTCATTTATTTATCTTTGTTTATGTTTACAAAATTTTAAGGGTTTTAGAATTCTCGCCTTTGTTGTGATATAGGCAACACACAAATCAGGAACGCGGAAACTATGTTGCTAGCCAGTGCATAAAAGTGCACTAAGTCGAAAACCATTAAAGATTGAAATATGCCGCCATCTACTGCACAGGCTTCTAAATCAACTGCATTAAAGATTTCTGTAATGAGTATTATAGGTTTCTATAATAGAGTCTATAGAAACCTGTAACTGACAAATAGTAGAAGTATATTTAGTTGCCTAAATAATAAAACATTTTTACAAATTTAGTTTTAAAACAGGCATTAATAGTTATAAAAGTAAAATTACTTTAAAAAAATTGTAAATGAATTATTCAGGTTATAATATAAATAAAATATAATCAATAAACAAAAATAATCATTGCTTGCTGTATAGAAAATATTGAAACGAGGTACCATTCAACCTCTAAAAAAAATTGAATGTAAAGGATCCGAATTTTGGAATAGTTTTAGTCCAAGTATAAAATAACCAACAAAACGAATAATGTAATTTTAATTGTTTTATTAACTTTTTCCTTAAAGACAATCTAAATGATAGCGTGAATAATTTTAAACTAACAAAAAAAAGTTGCAAAATTCACAACTTTTTCCTTCCTAGATCGATACCTGCTTTGTAATAATCCATGAAATAATAGTAATAATAATAATAACACAGAAATACTAGCAAGTTATTTATTTTTCAAATATATATTTAACACAGTGTTCTGAATAAAACACAAAACAATATTGATATATGCAATTGAAAAGTAGCCAATTCTTATCTTCTGTCAGTTTTACCAACTCCACGCTTTCCAGAGAAAAGATGTTTGGGTTTCTTTGTACCAATAAATCTATCTGCTTCTCCTTTGAGGCCGTATTTCCTAACCTTATTACTGATTGCCCTGTGTGCGATTTTCGACAGTTTGTTACGCATCTAGACAAATAAAAAAGAAATCAATATAAATATTTTGTTTTAATTTTTTAAAATCATCTCATTTATTTATACGTACAGCAACATCTTTAACTCCTTGTTCGTTCCTGGGCGTTCTGGAAACGCTTCTATTCCTACTTTGCGACGTCGATTCAGTGTCCATTCGCATCCTCTTGGCCGGTGGTCCCAAGGAACGGCTTCTGCCTTTCGTTTTCGTGAAGTGAGCGTCATTTGTTTCGGACATATCCACTCCCAGTTCCTCCATTTGCGAACGCAACTTAGACACCGACCTATCTCTGACTTTCGCCGTCGTGGTGCGAGGCATCGCCGGTTTTTTATTCTGCTTATAAACCGAGTCTCTTCTCGCATGATCGCTTTCTTATTGCGGATCATTTGGGCTAATTTTTTGATCTCAAGCATAGTTTGGTCTAGTTCTATCCTTGGGGTGACGTACATGCCCGTTTCTTCGCGTATTTCTTCATCCTTTTCAAGTTCCTCTAATTTCTGTGAAAAAAAAAGAAAAATTAATACTTTTTTAAGGATCGGCAAGATTATTACCCAGGTAACCAAATTTAAATTTCCCACAAATACTTTTAGTAACTTCAACATAAAGGTATTAAAATAACTATTAATGTAATACAAAATTGTAGGTAATTTCATGATTCAACGTTGAAGTTACTACAAATTAGTGTGGGAAATTTAAATTTGACTGCCTGGGTACAGATTTCACTCAGTCGATAACAATTTTTCATTCATGAGTTTCTCATAAATTAAAAAAGTAATTAATGCAAAAATGAATATTGATTGACTCGCTTGGACCAAAGAAATATTAATGAGAAGGCAAACGTAATACTCTGTAAATATGAGAAAATACAATAAAGGGTTTTAAATCCATAGGAAAAAGTTTGTAGAACATTACCATAAACTGCGGATCTAAGATGGGCAAT
This sequence comes from Protaetia brevitarsis, assembly GCA_004143645.1. Classification (NCBI taxonomy): domain Eukaryota; kingdom Metazoa; phylum Arthropoda; class Insecta; order Coleoptera; family Scarabaeidae; genus Protaetia; species Protaetia brevitarsis. The sequence continues at coordinate 1,380,415 of RXPK01000004.1, forward strand.
GTATAAGCTAGAAATTCATTATTAGTTCATTTATCATCCGCCATTTTACTACCATAGTACGCTGCGTAGGCTTTCACGGCCGGTGTAACTATAACTAACAGCTTCTTGCGGGTTTCGCCGTGTGTCAAAACTTTCGCTCGACGTTTCGCTGTTCATACTGACAGCTTCTTCAGGATAACTGAACTGTCAGTATGAGCTGTTCAGTTAATAGTTTCAGCTGTTCAGTTCAGTTATCCTGAAGAAGCTGTCAGTATGAACAGCGAAACGTCGAGCGAAAGTTTTTGACACACGGCGAAACCCGCAAGAAGCTGTTAGTTATACCATAGTACGTATTTTGCATAGTATTGGAAGTGTCCTCTCTCGGTAATAAGGCGCTATAAGAAGTATGTATTGTATTTGGTTTACCGTATTTATAAATAAAATAAAAAATACAGAGTGAGCAACCGGATGTGATCACCACGTGATCTCGAATTTCTTAAAATTCGAGTGGCTACCTTAGTGGCAACATTGTTAAGTTGGTAGTATAAGATATGCCACATTTCTGACTTGTCAGATGATATTTTTATAAACTAAATTTAAGAGACGTGTCAAATATTTATTTTCTTTTTCCTTTTAAGAATAAATTGCTTTTTAGATCATATTTAAAACATACTTTGGTAAATATAAAAAATATCAGATGACAGAACGTAAAAAATAAGCAGGACAGTAACTAGTAAAACAAAAAAATACACTTTTTCTGTGACGTTCGTAGTCATTACGGCCGGTTCCTCACTCTGTATGTACGATACAGGTTTTCTTATTGCATTACTTACTTAAATAGATGACGAGCACATCAAATCGGCAATTATATTAACAAAAAATACATGAAATTTTTTTCGCTATACAGGGTGTTCAGAAACTTATGTTCAATATGGATATTTTTGAAGTAAAAAAACTTTGTATCTAAAGGAACGTGGCATTTTTCAGTGCAGCATTGAATGAAGCGCAAGATTCTACGTCCATTAGTACTAAGGTTTCGCGTACCTATTTCTGATAGTTTTTGAAATATTCACACTTTTTTCATAAAACCGACAGAAATATACCAAAGTTACTGCTGTAAAGCAATTTATTCGGAACACTCTGTATAACACTTTTCAAAATGATGCATCATCTGTTCTTGTATTCATTTGTAATTACTTGAAGCATTTATTGTTATTTAGTAGAATAATTGTTGTTTTGCTTTATTTGTAGTACTTTACTTTCAAAAAATTTACAAGCAAAGTAAATGTCAAACGATGTAAACAATGCGTTCACTTATATACGTAATAAAACTTATAGCTTGCCAATATTTAATAATTATTGTCTGTCTTTAAATAAATTTTACGAATAATGAGGAAACTAGTCACAATAAATACTTCAATTATTACTACAAATGAATGCAAGGAGATGATTCATTATTTTGAAAAGTGTTGTACAGAGTGTTCCGAAAGACTTGCTTTACAGTAGTAGCCTTGGCATATTTCTGTCGGTTTATGAAATAAATGTGAATATTTCAAAAACTAGCAGAAACAGGTACGCTAAACCTCAATACTAATCGATGTAGAATTTTGCACTGCATTCAATATTGCACTGAAAAATACCGCCTTCCATTTGAAAAAAAAAAGTTTTTTTACTTTAAAATATTCATATTCATAGTATGAGTTACTGAACACCCTGTAGAGGATATTGCAGTTATTGCTGTCGCAGTCAATACCTATGACCATGTACTTGTATCTACATCAGTAGAATATCTCAATGTTTAATAGCCTATAAGATATTTTATTGGAAAGAATGGAAATGTCAAAATTTGGACAAAATTGCAGGGGCGTTGTGCCATTTGAAAAAAATTAGAACCGTTTTTATTATATTACAAAAAATAAAGGTATTTATAAAGCTTAAAAATAGGTAAATCGAAATATGTAAAAATATACAGGGTGTCCAATTTAAAATAACAAATTAGTTGGTGACTACGATATAACCGAACGCGCTAGAAATCTGAAAATATGTTACTTAAAGAGAATTTAAATATAATTAACTATCTAATTCTGAACTTTCAAACTTTCATTTTGGCTAGAACCTCATAAACTTCTAACAAACGGTCTTGCTGAGACACCCTGTATAACATACCCTATCAGCACACAGAAATGGATATGACCAACTCGTGTTTGAAATAAAGACGCCCAATAAATCTAATAAATACTTACATCAAATATATCAGGATCAATATAATCAGCAATGTTGTGTCCTTCCCATATTTCCGGTACGATGTCATGGCGTTCTTCTTCCGGTATATCAACGTAATGCTTCTTGAGATCCAATACATAATCATCGCCTTCCTCCAGCTCGATGTCCCTCTCCAATTTTCTTTTACGATTCTCACCCTTCTGAAGTTTCTTCAGGAGGACACTTTCGGGTATGCACGGTGGCCGTGCTTTGTTATCTCTGGGTTTCGGCATTGATACATGTAATCTGTTTAGTACACCTTCAACCTGAATTTGTTAAGTTAAGTTAAAGAGAATAAAAAAAAAATAGGTTTTTGTTTAAACGTACTTTTTTGGTGCGCATTTTTTGATCGACTCTGTAGCTTAGTAATTTCTCGCAGGCCATCGTTTTCACCTCAATCACGCCTGATTCGGTGAACGTCGACATCTCCATTAGGGTAGTTTCTGAATCATTTTCGATGTCTTTCAAGACGCTTCTACGTTCAGGGGATAACTCGTCCAGACTAACGATGTCAGTTTTATTAGCGACTATTATTAGAGGTTTATTTGCGAATAATGGTTTAATAGACTCGTATAGTTTCACCTACAAATAAATATAATTTAAAGTTCTTTGACCTTGTAGTATATATTAATAAGTTTTGTTGAGTGATAGTCACTGATGTATATGTTATTTACAACTGTATGGTAAATGTATATTTTTTTTGAAGAATCTTAAATTTAAGAGTTAAGTATACATGAAAAATAAAATACTCGTTATTATAAGGAAGAAAAGGAAATTATTAATAAGAAAATAAAGTTAGCACAAGGTGAAATTAAGAGATGTACTTGAAAAAAGTTACTAGACAGTAATGAAACATAGTAAAATTAATTATTATTAATTAAATGTTCTTTAAATTAAATTAAGTAAAATTTTAGTATAATTTTGCTTATTTATTAAAATAATATAACTAAAAGAAAACACTTGCTTTCGTATGACCTAAACTCCCAAATCACTGCTTTAACAAGAAATGTTAGGCTAGATTTACTTTTTATAAATATTAATCAAGCATGTAGGTACTCAGTTTTCAAATTTTTTGAACTGCAACACACTTATATGTGTATAACAAAACTAGAATTTCGAGAAAATAGAATATTTTCTGTTTATGTAAGTTATAGCGCATAAAGCAATCGTTCAAAATGTTTCAAAATAATTGATTTCTTAACTTTACTACATATAGTATACCATAGATACTTCGTGGTTCATTCAATTTAACATTTTTCGTACCGATTTTGGACCTTGAGTTCGATCCCCACATAGCCAAATTTAAATTGCCCGCAATTATTCTTAGTAACTTGACGTTGAAACATAAAATTACCTACTATTTTGTACTACATTGATAGTTATTTAGTGCCTTTACGTTGAAGTTACTAAAAATAATGGTGGTAAATTTAAATTTGGCTATTAGGGTCAATTCATGTGTAATATAAAGGCCTAGCCCCAATTACATTTTGATGTGCTATATGGTGAATAAGGACAGTGTTACGTGGAGTTGGGTTTTAAAAACAAAGTCTTTTGCTATTTCTTGGCGGAATAAAGGTCCATTTTTTTTCTGTTAATTCGTATGAAGCCTCTATTCATATCTTTTCGTATTTATAATTCAAAGATATCGAGAAAATACAACGAATTCCTTTCATGCCTTTTTCTATAATATCTTATTTTTTTTTGGGTGTGCTTTTAAATGTAAAATGTTAGTTTTATCAGTTTGTTTCTGTTATTTATTTCTATTTTCATGAAAAATAAAATTTCATATGAACTGAATATGAACTCTTTGGACAATAGTTAATACATTACTTAATAAATATTTAAATAAAAATTACATTTTATTATACTATTAATTGAATGAATATATTTTTTTATAAACAACCTTTAAAAATGTCACACAAATTCAAGGAGAAAAATTCGTCAAATAATAAAATTGGATATGTTTTATTATTTGAAGAATTTTCTCTTTGACATTTTCAAAGTTTGCTTTTAAAACAATATATTCATTTCACTAATAGTATAACAAAGTGTAAAATTTAATTTATTACATAAATTGTATAAACAATTTAACAATTATATTTTTCATAAATCGAATTTTAATTTAGTTTTTACCATCTACAATATTTTGAACGTGCAAATTGACAAAATTTAAAAAAATGTAAAATAAATTTTTTTTTGTTTTTATTATCATGGCTCCGTTAAAATTACAAAATTAATCAAACAAATGTAATAATAATAATAAATACACCATCATTTTTTGAAAGAACAATTGTTCAATAGTTTCAATAAATAAACTATTATGGGATAACAAGTAAATGAACTGAAATTTGCACAAGTATTTGTACAAAACTAAATAGAAAAGATATAAATTGATCAGTTTGACGATATTTACGCTAGCAATGTAAATATATTGTAACTAATTCATATTTTCTGACATTAATTTAGATAAACGTATGGCTTTTCTTAAGATTTTACAATTTTAAAATTAATTAAAAGCATTGTTTAATTACGGAGAGTCTTCTTAATTAAATAGTGTATTTAATTGAAAATAAATATTTTTTTCAATATATTTTAAAATTGAAAACACTCCTGGTTCAATTTTCATGAAGAAAGAAACATTTCTGTTACTTTGTCTACATCCCTAATAGCCAAATTAAATTTCCCGCAATTATTCTTAGTAACTCCAACGTTGAAACAGAAAATTACCCACCATTTTGTCCTACATTAATAGTTATTTTAATATCTTTACGTTGAATTCACCAAAAATTGTGGCGGGAAATTTAAATTTGGTTGAATTTAGGGATATTTCTGGTTTGCCTACTTAAATGTAATTTCTTTAAATACTTTGACTGTTCAAAAAAAAATAATCACAATAATAATAATAATAACACAATAAGAAAGACTGAATAATTGTTTAAACAAATAAGAAAAACGTTTTTATTTTTTAATTTTTTTGCTTGTGTCTCCCCTCAACAAGATATATTAATTGAGGTTATTTGATAACTATTTAATTGCTTACGCTTTACTTACCACATAACAAAATCTATGCTGTCATTGCAGCTTGAATTGAAATATTAAACATTTCAAGAAAAAATATCAAAAATATTATCTCCTGGCAAAGACTTAAGTAAGGAACCACTATCTACCAGCATTACCTACCTGCTCATCTAATGTATGTCCACACTGCTCAGAAAGATCCATAATATACAAAACACATGCCCTTAAATGTGCCAAAGCTGTAACAGCTTGCATTTCAATGACATTACGTTCCTCCAAAGAATGATCTAGAATCCCCGGCGTATCGATGATTTGCCAGCGTAAGTACTTATAGTCAGTATGCCCAACATATAAAGATTTAGTAGTAAAAGCATAAGGTTGAACTTCCACATCAGCTCTTGTAATTTTATTGATGAAAGATGATTTCCCAACATTGGGAAAGCCTGTGAAAATTTACACAATCACCCTGCAGAAACAATATTTTATCTCTTAATACTCACCACAAATTATAATTGTTCTTGTATAAGGATCTATTGATGGTAAACGGGCTAAATGCTGTCTAACTTGCTCTAAGTATGTTAAATTTGCAGCTTGCCGCTTCATGATTGTGGCCATTCTACCCAATGCGGCTCTTTTTAGTTGTTTGCATCTGTACAGTGAGTCTCCGAACTTTAATAATCTAACATAATCTTTCGCTACACTAAAAATAAAGAAAATTTAAAGATAGTTGATGTTAAATATTACTTACATACTTATCAATTAGATGTCTAGCAGTATTCAATTGCCCTAAAGCTAATTTATAATGGTCTTTATCATATAAAACGTTCATTAGATCAGCGTAGAAAGGATGTACATCATCTAATTTAGGAAATTCTGTCAGAATCTGCGTCAATCGATCATGAAAACTTTGTTGTGAATATTTAACTTTTCTCATATAAAAGGCACGTATCCTAGTGATTTTGTAATGCTTATGTACCACCGTGGGTGTTTTTCGTTGCGTTTTAGATAATATAATATCGATAAAGTCCTATGGAAAAGAACAGATTTAAATTTATAGGTTATGTTGGTTTATTTTAAAATAAATATATTATTTGGATGAAGTGTTTGATATTTACCTTTGCAGTCGGTACGACCGCGATTTTCTTAAAATTGTACATGGACATCTTGATGGTATTTTATGTTTTTACCACTAAATCACGGAAATATTTACCTCGTTTGACAGATAGCCACGAGGTAAACTTTAAAAGAGAAAGATTTAAGATTATAGGGTACCCTCTTCATCTCAGAAACGTAACTAGAATTATATATGAAAGTAGAAATCTGTAATTGCATAATGGTGGCATAAATTTTACATTTGATTGTGAAGATGGCGCCGTGTTGATTAGACATATTTACAATTAATATTAATTTTTGGAATCATTTATAGTGTTAGTTAAAAATTAAAAGTTGTATGTTTTGTTAGCTGTGATGATATATTCATATTTTTAATTTAAAAGTTGGTTTATAAAAACGTTTTATATTTTGAGGAACTGTTTTTATACACGACTTATTTACTGACATATGAATTTATAGAGAACGTCTTCCGACGTGTTTTATATACAATTTAATGGCTCAAGGGTGGTAATTTAACGTAAATATGTGTGTTCCATTAAAAGCGGGTGCGTTTTAGAAAGTACCTGCTGTCAAAATAAGTAATTTGAGTGAGAGAAAAAAAAAATATAAAGGCCCTATTAATAGTAAATTGGTCTCGTTTAAAAATAGGGAATAGATGGTTACTTAGGAGCGCTATAATGCCGGGGGACATTAATTTATACAGTATTTTAAGTGTAACATGCAATTCGTCCTTTTGTAATTTGACGCGCTCCAAATATATCCAAAGAAAACGTTTTAAACTCGCTGTTATCTGTTGATAATCGATTGTGTCTCCGTTTTGACTTTAGAATCCGCAAAGTTTTCGTTTTGACGAATGAAAGTTTTTTTACTTCGAAAAGCGGTCAAAACAAATCCAATTATTTACGCCCCCAATACGATAATAGGAACACAGGAGAATTTACAAACAAGGAACAATGCTCCTGTGCGAGTAACAAAAGGATTTCAGATTTTCAGCTACTGTAACAAATCGACCCGGGACAATTCGTATCGCCTCGCATATATATTTTGACGTTTATTGACCAATCTTCGGTAAGTGTAACGAAATCGCAATGTGTACACGTCTGGATGTCGGCCGTTTGACAACGCCGACATTATTGCCAACAATAAAGCTGTAAAACTGTCGTCACTGTTTGAAAATATTGACCCTAATTCCTGAACGATGTCCGTAAATATGGATCGTGGCCGTTTTGCCCTAAGATTCCGGGCGTTTGAGGCGAAAATTGCCCGACATCTAGGGAATACAATGGAAACGCACAAACGCTTCTCTCCCGATCGGTAAATGATCTTATATGATTCAGGATGAGTTTATTGTAATCGTTCTGGGGAAAAGAGGTAATCGGGGTTCGATTTATTCCTCGAATTTTAACTACTGTACGGGGTTTTGGGTTAGGTTATCAGCTAGTTTCAACCTCAAATTTTTGTGACGTTTAGTTGTATGTATTTATTGGGATTTATCGTTTTATTATGCCTAATATGGAATTTAACAATATTGGTAACCCATTTTTGTTCAGTAGTGTACTTTGTGTACTACCTGATTTGGTATACACTGCTAAAAGCATTAAAAGATTTAGTTTCAATAAAAAAACTTTTCAAATTTGTTTTTTTTTATGTAATACTAGTAAAATGTTAATAAGATACGTTTTAAAGTTTACATTGAAGTGTAAAAGTAATAGTTAGGAATATTGAAACCTAAGTTTTGTTATAATATGTTTTAGATTGAGAAATCTCTGCATTACAGCATCAAATTAAAAAAAAAACAATGAGGGCCGTTTGCACCGTCTGTGATTAACATTTTAATTAACTAATCAAAGATTAAATTTAATTACGAATTAAATATGAATAGGATTGCACCGAACAAATTTAATTAATGATTAGTTAATTAAAAAGTTTGCGACAGAAATATAGGTGGTAGTGCGTTAAGTTTAGTTTTTAGTCAAAAATTGTATTTATATGGGAACACTGTTCCATCATAATGAAAATTGCTGCTATGCGAATGCGCGATTTTAAGCGGCATTTGAAAGTTATTGGAATTTAAGCTGAAGAAAATTGCTACAGAATTAGATATTGAAATAAAAAAAAGTTGAGCAGTTGTTTTAAAATGGAAATTAATATGTGAATGCAGGTTTTTTTTTTCATTATGCAATTCTTTTATTTGTTTGTTTTGCAAATGCTCCAATTTTTGATACTTTATTTGACCTCTGCTATTACTTGCTAGAATTATTTTATTATTACCATCATTTCCTTATATATCTTGTTCCTTTTATTTAATAAATAAATGGTTAATTACATACACAATATTTCTTTAAAAAAAATCAAAGTGATAATGCATTCAAAGTAAATAAATTTCGTTTATACAAAACCCAAAGAAAACAAATACAAAAAAAATGTTCAAAAGTTAATGCCTGTGTTGCAGCAGGTACATCATCAACAGTGTCATAATTAATCTCATGAAGTTGTCCATTTAAAATTTCTTGATTTAATTTTTCTTCATTGATTTCCTCTTCACCCACATTTTTGGCTCTATTGTGCAATACTGAGGTACCAACTATTACTGCCATAAAGGTATCCAGCTTTAAGCGACAACCATATGCCAGTATTGGAAAACATTTTTCTTAGAAACATGCTTTCAATGACATTCTGTGTGGTAATATAGCTTTCATTATAACGATTTTTCACAACTGGTTCAGAATTTAACAGTGGGGTCAATAAATATGTTTTTGAGGCATATCCACTGCCGCTTATGGAAAAGAATGGATCGTTAAAGCGTGTATTCCCTGGCCATCGTACTACGATATCCATTATTTTTAAATTAGCATCATATAAAAATTGTGAATTTATAGAAAGATATCCTTTCCTATTACGAAATACCTCCGGGTCATTCCCACCTGAAACCACGAGTAATCCTGAAATACATTTATTGTTAGTTTTTATTTCGGGATGCCAAATATACACTTCTTGCACGCCGCTATTCCTTGTCCTAATCTTCAAAGTGAACACTTTAATTAGCTAGCTATTTCAACTTACAGTCACAGATGTTTGTATTATAACCAAAAACCGCATAACATAACCTATAATCGTCTACAAACACGATTGTAAACAAAGAAACTACGCTTGCGCCAACTTTAATTATGAGGTAATTCCTACCTTGGGTACTGATTAAAGATAATCACGAATTAAGGATTTAATTATTAGTTAAGCAGTCGGTGCAAGGGAATTTAAACTTTAATTATGATTAAGTTTTAATTATAACTTAATCACAGAGGGTGCAAACGGCCGGAGGCAATAACTTATATGAATCATGTTCTTATATGCTATTTCTTTTTATGAATAAGGTTTATAGTAACTTTTATCTAAACAAGAGAAATAAAATTTGATAATTTAGGGAATTATGCGGTAGTTGGTACTCCTTTAAATTGCAATTTTTGATTTAGCCACCATGGCATTTTATTCGAAATTATTTCATCATGAAAGAACGTATTAAAATTCCAATTTTTCACCACAGTTTCTAATGACTTCAACAACGTTTATATTTACAAATTCAAAATGGCCATCTAAAGTGATTCATAAAAAAAAAATCTGGAATAATATAAGCGCACGTTAATACAGGGAGGTATGTGTGATAATTATGTCGGAAAGTAGTTTGAAAAATCCCTGTTTTTCAACTACGATTAACGATCTCAAATCCCTATTTGAGACCGTTAATCCCTTTAAAGCGTCCCTGCTAGCTTGCGCACCTGCTCCCAGATTGGTGTTGGTGAAAAAACAATCCAGTATATTGTCTAGTTCATGCGATAAAATTTCTAATACAGTCAAACTTGGATATTTCGATTTTTTCCTTAAAATTACTTGTACACATAGTACCTACTTATAATATTACGCAGCATATACAATAAAATTTGCAGCATTCAAACTGTAATAAAGCTTCATCATTTATTTTAATAGAGTTTGAATTGAAGGAAATCGGATGAAATTTTTGGAAAGGGCTTCTGTATCTCGATAAGAAATTTGAAAAAGAAAAAATCCCTTTTTTATATGGATAATTGTTCGGCTCACAACAGCATTAGCCAACTGGAAAATTGTATGTTAAAATCCATTAAATAGGATTAGTAATTGTATGTATAAATAAATGTCCTTTCCCTTCATAAATATAATTTATTATATTTTTTAAAACAACATGTTTCAGATGAGGGTAATTGCCATACATCATGTTTTCTATAAGATAAATTATAATAGAAATGAGTGAGATAACTGCTGCAGTTTTTCTTTTAAATATTTTAATGTTAAAAGATGTGAAACAAAATCCTAATAGAAAAATTGTATGAAATCATGTAACAATAAATAAAATAAAGTCAATACCTGCAAATTTCTCGTTGAAATAAAATCGATATGATTAATGAGATTGAAATACTTAGAAAAACGTCAATATCAAAAATAACACGGGTAAAGAGTAAAAAGTCAAAAAGTAACGTCTGAGGTAAAACACAAATAAGGTATGATATAACAAACAACAAATTAAAATTTTTAAAGATATGATGTGCCAGTCAAGAGATGTACACAACTAAGGCTAGAAAAAATATTGCAATGCACGAAAACGGTCCAAACAAATCGAGAAGAGGTTTCTAAAATCTGTCTGTGGATTGTGTCTGGTGAGAGAACAAATATAAACAAAACAGGAAAGATGAATGAGAAAATATAAAAGTGTCATTTTGATAATAAGTAAATGTTATGTAAAATTGGTAAATTTTTGGTTTTTATCATGTTAAACGAAAAGGATAACTTTTCGCAGAAAAGTGTTTATTTTATTTGAAAGTAGCGTGTGATGTTTTGCCGGAACACTATTTTCTTCTTAAGTACATGCTTTTTGACGAAAAGTAATCATTATTTAATGGAATGCGCCTTAGTTTTGATTAATATTTTGTAACTTCTGTTTAAGTCAAAACAATACACATTCACATATTATTATATATATTTAACAATATATTCTAGTTCCTTTTAAGCACGTTATCATGTTTTTGAATTACTTTAAATAAAAAACGCGGCGTTTTAGTTTATTTGCGTGGACACGCATGAATACATTGATTTAAAACTTTTGGCTTTTAGCAGCTTTTAGCGTAATTTTATGGTCAATCGATCCCCGATATTTACTGCTAACTCCTTCTCGAAATTACATTATTGTGCTAGATGTTTTAAATTCGCGCAAATTCTGACGGACTGCTGGTGAATTCTTCTAAATTTCAGCGATTTCAGAAGGTGTTGGATTTAGACGATTTCTTATGAGAATTATTAGTGTGGTCCAATTATTTTCGTCGGAATTTTTAGAGTGAGACAAATCCCACATTAATTCATTCGTTTCAACTGCTAATAATGCTATACCATAAAATATTTATATCATCGGCTACATTATTTTGTTTGATGCGTTGACTATTTTCTATTTTTAAGGTTGAACTGTTCCATCTTTCCAATTGATCTTTTTTGTAGGTATTTAGGATATAACCGTTTTAAAATAATAACAGTAATAATTATTATCTTCATTTCATACATGTGTTACAAATTAATAACACAATAATTTAACTCGAAAAATACAAACTACATGCATACATAACAATATGTCAATTTTCTATTTCACCCAATTCAACAATCGAATCTATTTTTATTTGCTTTACGCACTAAAATAAAACGTTAGTATCTGCCTTAAAATTTTCCCCCAATTCCTAATATACCAATTTGGCAACATAACATCATCTCGTACTTTCGAAAATCCCCTTTCATAAACTTTTATCGCATCGCTACTTTATATATAAACATATGTAAGTACAAATATAACAAACAGAGAACGATAGGGAAACGCAGAGAATATTTTCCCTCGATAATCTAATTCCCAACAAAAACGTTGCCTCTTATCCGTTAATAAAATCTCCGCTAAATGGCTCCGAAGATCACAATCTCCTTCTCGGGGCAATACGAAATTGCACATTTATACGGATACGTTTCGATAGGAAGATCTCCACATTTATTGCACTTTATCGTTTTCGAAATTCGTTCCGAATAGGAACAATATGTAGGGTTATACTACAAGAATACAGTGCAGCGTCCTACATTACCGATTCGTACGAACATCACGCGAAAAAGCTCAATCTACGACGAATAAAAGGCGATATCGTTAACAAGCGCACAGCCCGCCCGACTGACGGACTTATTGAACCTCTAACATTGGCCCGCCAATAAATCGTCACGATCAGTTAATTTAGTTTCCGGATCCACCGCAAGCTTACGCCGGCAACACCTCAGTCTCTTATTGGGCTGTAAATAACTCTTAGTTTCTCCTTTATATCAATTTTGTCGAACAATTAATTTGCCTCCCAGGTCTGGGCGATAAATTAGCCGGGGTATACGATTAACCCTTCACGCGAAACGATATTGAAACTTTATCTGATGGTGTCGTGATTTAAATTCGACGGGGAAAAAAAAGTCGGCGCTAGAAGGTTTTGACGTTGACAGTTATTTGACGTTATCCAATCGTTTATTTCGCGTCTGCGTGCGATGAGTTGAAAATTAAGTCAACTGTAAATTTTAATCTTATCTATACAGTCAAACTTGGATAATTCGAAATTGAATGGATCAGAAAAAAATCGACGAAAAACTTCACCATCAAATCTTAACAAATCGCAATTTTATTAAAAAGTCAGATATTTTTACATATTTGCTTCTCTGATCTTAGCCTTTGAAGCATAAATATATTTCCTACCCATCAATATAATAAAAAAATAAAATCTTTTACATTGGAGAACTGACTTTCAAACAACCATGTGTATCCTAGCTTATGCTACACTAGACAGAGGCTTTTCCTGTATTTGCTTATCCTCTTCATCCCTAAGGTCTATTCACTGTAAGAATGCAGCGTTACATTAGATAGGCGAAAGATTTACGACTTGCGATTGGATAATAGACGAGGCGAATTCACACATACGAAAAACATTTTATGTAGCAAATGAAATTTAAGTTGGATAAAACAAAATATTTTCTGACATCTATGACATTTGTCAATCCTGGTGTTGGTTTCATCTCTGTATTTGCGTGTTTATTGCTTTTTTGTGTCGTTCGTGTGGTTAGTGTAATTTTTATAAGCAAATTGTTACAAAAATAGTTCTTCTTAGAGCTCTACTGAATACTGTTGAATATTTGAAGGTATTGTTTTAATAACTATATAAAATGATAGTGATGACATAGTATATTTTACATCAATTTTAGTATGGCAGATGAAGAGGTATTTGATCTACCTGCAGGGTCATCAAAAAATCCTCAGGGAAAACATATTGGCAGTAAGCAAAGGATAATGGCTTATAATTTGTATCTGGAGCTTAAGCGGGACAGTTCTAAATCGGCAGCAATTAAATTGACTGCAAAGCAACTTGGGTGGGTGAAAGAACAGTGTGGGATATTGTAAAAGAAAAGGAGACCACAGGAGTTATCAGTTCACCCCCTAAAAAACGTCTTCGTCAAAGTGCATATGATTCCTTAGACGAAGCAGATAGGTCAGCAATTAGACGACACGTACATTCCTTTTTCTTGCAGAACGAATTACCTACGTGCACAAAACTATTGGGTGTAAATATAATATTATCCATTTATCTTACATTTACTTCATCGCATTTATCTTACAGGTTATTAATGCAGATGACACTTTGCCAATATTGAAAAGAACGACGCTCTGGAAAATTTTAAAAAAGTTAGGATTTAAGTGGATGAAGCGCAGTGGCAATAGTGTTTTAATAGAACGACAAGATATTGTATTATGGAGGCGTCAATATTTAAACAACATTCGGAAATTTCGTGTTAGTGGTAGATATATTATTTGGATGAAACTTGGGCTAATGCAAGTCATACAAAGCAAAAAATATGGGCAGACACCACAGTACTCACTGCAAGACAAGCATTTGTGGAAGGAGTTTCAACGGGACTGAAAAACCCTTCAGGAAAAGGGAAACGTTTAATTGTTTTACATATTGGTAGCGAAGATGGTTTCCTTGAAAACGGTCTCCTTTTCTTCGAATCCAAGAAAACTGGAGATTATCACGAAGAAATGAACAGCCAAGTGTTCACGGAGTGGATGAGAAATGTGCTTCCTTTTCTGGAACCAAACTCTGTTATTATTATGGATAATGCTCCCTACCACTCAGTCAGAACAGAAAAAAAGCCTATCATAGCATGGAAAAAGCAACAATTAATTGAATGGCTTCTTGCAAAAGGAATTATTGTTGACAACACTTTGTTAAAAGTTGAGTTGCTTGAACTTGCAAGAAAATATATATATATATAACGATAATCCCATCCCATATGTTATTGATCAAATGGTAGAAGACAGTGGTCATACAATTTTAAGATTGCCTCCTTATCACTGCAATCTGAACCCCATTGAGCTTATTTGGGCTCAAGTAAAGCATCATGTCGCAGCTAACAACAAAACTTTTAAATTACCTGAGGTGAAAACCTTACTTATTGAGGGACTTAACATTGTAGATAGTAGTGCATGGAGGAATTGCATCAAACATGTTATTGAAGAAGAAAATAAGATGTATCAACTTGACAATGTTGTTGAAGATATGATCGAAGAATTCATCATAACAGCAAATACCTCATCATCATCAGATCTGTCATTAGAATCTGATTCTGAATGATAATTGAAACGTGCATTTTGTTCTAACTATTATATATTGAAATTGAAGTTTCCAGAAACGCAATTAAACTTACATTATATTTAGCATATGCTATATTTTCATACTTATACCTTAAGGTGTTTTTATCGTTTTTTATTATGTTGCCCTCTGCTTTATTGTTGTTGTTACAATTTTTAAGAAGTACATTTGTTTCTACGTTGTATTTAGTGTAGGCATATTACTTGACAACTAACATTTAACATGTTTTAGTCTTGACTGATTTGTCCATAGAAAATTCATTTTAAATTATTATCCTAACATTATGTGTATTAATTTTTATTCTTACTATACTACATGGTCACATGTTAATTTATTTTAATCGTAATTTGAATTTTATCCTCTATTGTGTTTTATAAATTAATATATTATACTTTATAGCTTAATAAAGACGAATTGCAATTGTCGAAACGTCGCATATGGAATAGAATAAACATAGTTTACCGAGATTGGACAAGTTTTTGGCTATCGTTAACTACCCCGTAAGATTCCCGAAATGTATTCACTGTTACTTTATTTGTATTATTTTATCACCTTATATTATGACTATAACATTCTAAATAAACTACTAAAAGCGTAGTGATTTCATGTTATCCTTTCCTATTATTACAAAATTTTGATAACCAAACTTTTTCGCTTATGACACTGACAATTTACAATTTGAATTTGCCGCTAATTTTTCATTCTTCGGTGTAATTTGGGCGCCGATCGCAGCGCTATCTACTGCATTCTTAAAGTGAATGGAGATTAGATACTTCTTCTTCAGCTGGGTTACCCCCGTCATTTGAGCAATGATATCTGTGTCGGTTATATCGTCCCACACAGCCACATTTTTATTTACGTTAACATAATCCTCATACACTGATAGAAGTAGGTATCCTCCTTTCTTTTTTTTAAAGGAATTGCATTAAACCAAAAGTTTTTGCGTTTTCTATATAGCCAACATCATTTGATGTTTTCTTAAAAAGAATATATTTCTGAACCCACATATTTCTTCGGAACTAATATATTTTTCGTTGAAGCACTTCATTCTTTTAAGTGAAAGATATTGATAGTTAAATCAAGTCCTCCTTATTTTGAACTTGCAATTGTAACTATGCACATTGGCAGAAAACCGCAAGTATTTTGAATGAAGAGGTTTCTTCTTTTTTTTTTATAATATTTATTCACTTTAAGACTTGACTTTTATACGGTTTTTATAGAAAAGAAAACACAAAAAAAATGTCGTGTTTGTTTTTGATTGGAATAAAAATAAATTATCTCAAAAAATCCATGCACTCCATATTTATCATATACGGAGAACACACGGTTAGTAGGATGTTGTAAAACCGCCAAGCCTTTTGCCCCTGGTACTGGGAGAGTTGATCGCAGCCATAATCCAAAGCCATAGTGTGCCACTAAAGAAATCGTCCTTCCAATGGTGAAGATTCCTATCAGATGTTAATCTGGTGAATACACTAGATTAGTTTGTTTTAATCGCATATTCCACTCTATTTGTACGAAATATGTTCTGATTATTCTGTTACTGGAATGAAATAATGCGCCATCTATGCGACAATTTCTGCACTATTCATAAGTATATTTGATGTACTATATGGCGAGAAATCTACTATAGGGAAATAATATGCTATATTTATTTTTACTTCCATGTAAATATTTAGTTAAGTTAATATATGCCCTTATTTAATAAATCTTCTAACTAAATTATTTGTTTGATTGAATACAAGAATAGTTTTTAATATTACTTAAATCAAGTAATAGTTTAGTAACCAAATGCGTTAACAAAAAATGTTCAAACACTATATACTTCTGTAAAGTGCGTTGACTTCTAAGTAATGCAACATTAACTGAAAAGATTCCAATTGTCCTTGAAATTTCTTTAATCTCGCACAAAAAAATGAAAAACCTTTCTTTGCTATAGTGTATCTGCAATTTATGCACGTGGGAACATGAATAAAACTAAAATACTTCCGCGTAAAAAAGCACTCAGCTTGAATACAGGTGCTTGCATTTTCCGTTAAAAAGCAAAAGTTTTAAATCAATGTATACATGCGTGTCCACGCAAATAAATCAAAACGGCCGGTTTTTTTTATTTTAAATATCATTTATAATTCAATAATATGATAACGTACTTAAAATAAACTAAAATATGTTATTAAATATATACATAATAATAATAATATAATATGTAATGTGTATTGTCTTACTTCAATAGAAGTTATAAAGACATAAAATATTAATCAAAACTAAGGTGCATTCCATTTAATTACGGTTACTTTTCGTCGAAAAGTATGTACTTAAGAAGAAAATAGTCGTTCGGCGAAACAGCACCCTACTTATAATTAAAATAAACACTTTTCTGAAAAAAGGTATTATTTTCGTTGAACATGATAAGAACCAAAAGTTATAAAACTTTTCATGTAATGCAATCTCATTTCTCAGTGTGTTAAGGAGACATCCGCAAAAATTTCAAAATCCTGTATAAAAATTAAATATTTGAAGGGGGCTGTTGCCCGAAATCGGATGAATCGATAGCTAACTCACGTTTTTCTTTTTCATACCATGATACTCTTTCAGTGCCTAGAGCTTTATCGAAATCTGAATATTCGGGTTGCTGGTGATCTCTTGAAGGTAAAAAATGATTCGGTATCAATCGGAATCAGAAAAAAAGTTCTGTTATATCTAACGAAACGGTAGGCATCCCCTCCCCAGTCGAATTAGTTCCGCTACCTCACCCCTTCGCGCCCTCCAGCATCAGCAGTTCCGCCGCTCAGCGAAAGATCCGTATATATAGCCGCTCACGAAGAAGAAAGTATAAAAGTATAAATGATTTTATATTTTTATGGGGCACTTTCGTTTTATAGCCTCATAATATAGATGCTACTGCTCCTCGTAAAACTGCTCCAAAACCTTTTATGCTCATTCCGATTTTTGCCGTAAAATATTTAACTTTTGGAATTTTACCGTGAGGCGGCGGAAGGCCCTCGGTCACGGGTGTCGTTAAAAATTTAAAACCGTTCCGGTATTAGCAACGCGGCGAATCCAAATTAACCGGTAACAGGGAGAAGATGAGATCGTATCGTAGGGAGGGGGGAATAGGGGAGAATATTATATCGGCCGATTAACTCGCTTACAGTGTATTAAGCGAGATAAAAATATATATGGTAAAGTGGAAATAATTTACTAGAATTTAATTTATATGCTTGTATTGCTACATTTTGGTATAGAAATAATATGAAGTCGTGGTCAATTTATACTTCTTAGGTAAAAATACATGTCCTGCGAGGTAATTATGTCAGAACTTTACTGTCAATTTAGCAAAATTAGTGTGCGGGCTTATGTAAAAATATATTTACAATAATTTTAACTTTTGCATTGTATATTAATGATCGTGTCTTGATCATATTGTCATGGAACCATATTTAAAAATTATTTTGAAGTACATAGGGTGACTCAAAGAAAAGTTACACACCAAAGTTGTGAAAAATTAAATGAAACACTCTGTATATTATGGCATATTTTGATAGTATATATATATATATAATCTTAGTCCTCTTCTACCCTAAGGTGTGAGGAATATACTTGATCAACTTCATTTGTCTTCCCCATATACAAATTTCCTCCACTTCTTCCTGTTCGCCGCTAGCGCCGATGCTTGCTCCGTTGTCAGCCCTCTTTCTCTTAAAATTTTTTCAATATCTTGGTCCCACGTTGTCTGGGGACGTCCTCTGCCTCTCTCCTCTCGTCTCCTCGCTTCCCATATATTCTTCACAGGTCTGGCACCATCCAACCTTTTTAAGTGACCAAACCATCGCAGCTTACATTTTTCTATGTGTTTCGTTGCAGACTCTACCTTTAGTCTGCCTCGAATCGTGTCATTTCTTATTCGGTCCATTCGCGTAATGCCTAGTACTTTCCGGAGATATTTCATTTCTACGGCCTGTATTCTACTTTCCATCCCTTTTGTTAAGACCCAACTTTCACACGCAAACGTGAGAGTGGGCAGAAATACAGATCTAAATACACTTAGTTTTGTTTTCCTTGAAACTTCTTTCTTGTTTAGAAAATACCTTTTTAGACTGTGATATAATTTAGCCGTACTCTCAATTCTAGCATTTATTTCGGTGTCCTGCTTTGTTTTGTTGTCGATATATACTCTTAGATACTTGAAATTATTTACTTGTTCCAAAGGCTGGCCATTTATTTCGATATTTAATACTCTATCAGATTTTCCGATGACCATTACTTTTGTTTTCGCCTCATTAATCTTTAATTTCTTTTCAGTAAGTTTTTCATTCCATACACCCAGGTTTCTTTTTCAGCTCTTTTTCGCTCCTGGCAAATATAACCACGTCATCTGCAAATACACATTCCCCTAACCAGACTGCTTCCATGTTTCTATATCCTATAAAAAGTTTAGATGTTCTGCTCTTTGTTTCTTTTATAACATCATCCATTACTAGATTGAATAAGATAGGGCTCAACACTCCTCCCTGGCGTACACCTTCATTGATTGGAAAGTCTTCTGATTGCATATTGTCGGTTCTTATATAGTTTTTGTTGTTTTTGTACATACTCATGATAGCTCTTATAAGTTTT
Organism: Protaetia brevitarsis; assembly: GCA_004143645.1. Taxonomy (NCBI): domain Eukaryota; kingdom Metazoa; phylum Arthropoda; class Insecta; order Coleoptera; family Scarabaeidae; genus Protaetia; species Protaetia brevitarsis. Next base: position 1,400,136 of record RXPK01000004.1, read on the forward strand.
AGATCTACTTTCTTATTCTTCAAACTCTTCTCTACTTCCTGTCTTGGTAATGTATCGAAGGCCTTTTCTAGGTCCAGGAAGGCCAAATATGCTTCCAGGCTTGTATTCCTTAATTTTTCCGCCACCTGTCTAATAGTGAATATGTGATCGTGAATGCTTCTTCCCTTCCTAAACCCACTTTGGGATTGCTCCAGTTGTGGTTCTAGTGTTGTTGTTAGTCTCTTCTCAAGGATTCTTTCGTATATTTTAGATGGAATACTAAGCAGAGTGATACCACGATAATTATTGCAATCTCGTTTGTCTCCTTTTTTAAAAATAGGCACTATAATATCTTTTTTCCAATCTTCCGGCACCTCACCTCTATTCCAAGCCTTGTTGCATACCTGCACTAGTAAACGGAATCCTTTTGGGCCCATTTTCTTCAGCATTTCTGCACTTATTCTGTCGTGACCAGCTGCTTTCCCTTTTTTAAGTTTGTATGCAATTGATTTGATTTCCTCTGCATTCATGATGTCTTGGTCCTGATCGGTGTACCGCATATTGAATTCCGGTTCATTAGTACTTTTGGTGTATTTATTTTCTAACAGACTTTGAAAATAATTTTTCCAGCGATTGATTATGTCACTATCACGCGTTAGTATCTGCCCATTTTCGTCTTTATTTTGTTTTATGGTTTCTGTTTTATCTTCGGTTCTTAGATTTTTCAGCGTTTGTAAAATAACTTCTGGTTTACATGGTAGTCAACTTCCATTTTCTTCCCAAAATCTTCCCAGGACTTTCTTTTCGCTTCTAGAACTAGTTGCTTTACTTTTCCTCTTTGGGTTTTGTAATCTTGATATGTATGGTCATTGTGATTATTTAAGTATTTTTGCCACATTCGCTTTTTCGCTTTGACCTCTTCCTTTATGTTTTTATTCCACCAAGCTGTCTGTTTTATATTTCTATTTACTAATTTTGTCCCACAAGTTGTTTTCGCTGCTTTTATTATGATGTTCCGAAAGTTTCCCCAAATTTCTTCAACATTCATACTCTCCGTGTCCTTTAGCAAATCTATGCTTTTTTCCACCATATATATTTTGATAGTATGGGTTTCTTATACCTAACTCAACTCGTTTACGAGATAATTAACTATTCTTCAAAATGTAGACCAAAATTTAAGAAGCATGCTTGTCATGCATATTTAAGCTAAATATTTTAAACTAGATTTATTTTTTTTTACTAAAGTTAATGACATGATAATAAAATAAAAGTAATATAAACAAATTATACTGGGTGAACAAAAACATACTTTTAATTTTCACTATATTTAAAGGCAAGTAACTTTCTTATTTTAAGGGGAACATCCTGTATTTATTACCCTATTTAGGTTCTAATTTTAACGGTCTTTAAGATTGTATTAATGCTTCCTATACCTATCTCTTATACTTTCTTAGTAATTTAGAATTTTCTATTTCAAATATTATTTCCTATCCATTTTTTTTTTAAAAGTAGGCTTAGACAAAAGTATCGCACCAAAGTCATTTGACAATAACAGAACTTATCAGGTATGCATCACTGTTGTTCGTCATTGTTTAAAGAGCATTTTAATTATTTGCAATGAGAAATTACCCTCGAGCAGAAAGGATTGATATGATTTTAATAATTGGGGAGTGTGAAGAAAATTGCAATATGCATGTTATTGAAAATAACAATTGCAATATGCGCAAAAATATCCTAGCAGACGCCATCCCGATAAGCATTTTAAAAAAATTGCTGCAAGTTTTTCGAAGTGCAAGAAGTGTGCCTTATAAGAAAACAACGACAAAAACCGATTGTCGGAAATGAAGTAAATAATATTTTAGTTATCGGATCTTTTGCTGAAAATTCGTATAGAAGTCAGCGAAAAATAAATTTAACTACAGGGATAAACAGAGGGAGCATCAAAAGAGTTATAAAGAAGAACAAATTTTACCCATACCACATACAACTGCATCAAGAACTTTTGGAAGTAGATTATGATCGGCGGCTTGAATTTTATTTATGGGTTGGGCTAGAAAAGTGAAAAGATGACGAAAATCTTCTCGATTATGTGTTATTTTAGAATAAGTTAACTTTTTATAACAAGGGTTTAGTTAAAAGGCGTAATTTTCATTATTACAGTGACGAGAATCCCAATTTCTTTAGAACCCTAAATCGTCAACATCGATGGTCTGTTAATGTGTGGAAAGCACGTGATAGGGCCATACTTTTTTAATGGTTTCTTAAATGCTGCCATGTTTCTACAATTTATAAAATATAACTTAGCAGTACTTTTGGAAAATATACCAATTAATATTCGACAAAAGCTTTGGTTGTAATTAGACGGTCATCCTGCGCACTTAGCGTTTGGGATGAATTAGATAGGCAGTATTCCAATAGGTAGATAGGCCGTGGAGGTCCACAGAATTGGCCAGCAAGATCTCCAGACCTAACGAGCCCAGATTTTTTTTATGGGGATACATTAAAAATATTGCTTATGACATACCACCAACCATACCCGACAATATGAAAGAGCGAAGAAGAATGGCGTTTCGATCTATAACAGCAAATGTTTTGAATGATGTTAAAGATCCATTTCAAGAAAGAATACGGCCCTGCATTGAAAACCGCGGCCATCATTTTGAACACTTTCTAAAACATTAGTAGTTTTTAATATATCATCAGTTTATCCGTTTTAATAAAGTGCATTTAGAAGTTTACTTAGTTATGACTTTTAAGTAGTACGTAGGAAAAGCCAGTTAAAGAGTTAGACTGATGAATTATCGTCTATCTAAGTTGAATAATAACAGCAGTTTTGTCCAAGCCTACTACAAAAAAAAAATGATGGCTAGGAATTAATATTTGAAAAAGAAAATTCTAAATTACTAAGAAACTATAAGAGATAGGTACAGTAAGCATTAATACAATCTTAAAGACCGGCAAAGTTAGAATCTAAATAAAGTAATAAATACAGGATGTTCTCCTTAAAATAAGAAAGCTACTTGCCTTTAAAGATAGCGAAAATTAAAAGTATGTTTTTGTTAACTCTGCATATTTTTTTTGCATTACTTTTATTTTATTATCAAGTCTAATGCTTTAGTTAAAAAATAAATACAGTTTAAAACATCTAGCTTAAATATGCATGACCACAGCATTAAAAATTTAGCAATTCTGTTTTGGAGAAATAAAAAGTTAGCTTACTCAAACTACTTACTTACTGAATTAATGTAAGTTTTCAATAATATCGTTATTTGTTTGAAATTACAATTATAACCCCTATGGATTTTTTTATAGTTTAATTCTAGATCTTCAAAGTTTGTAGATGGTAAATATTGGTGAGCAGCTATTTCAAATTCAGGATTTAATTTAAGTTGCCTGTACGAAATGACATTGCTAAATTCTATATACCTATTACTGTGTCACAAGACTTACCTTGGCATTTAATACTTAGCATTAAATAGTCTTTAGTTACTCCACAACTAACCTTAACAACAAAAAAAACCATTAATATGTTGCACGTGTTTAAGGGGAGGTTTACATATATATATATATATATATCGGAAAAGTCCAAAAACTTTGAGCTTTTTTTTTCAGACAAAGGAAAAGATATACGATATACGGCTTTTTTTTAATAAATATATTAAAATTTGAACATTAAAAAAATATATTTTTTTTAAAGACAAGACCACTATAACGTTCGCTATTTGTATCTAGGTAGCAATGTGTACAGAAAACACGGTAAAACTGCGTAAACTCTAGCATACGCAAAAGTGATCCGAAATTGAAAATAAAAAGAAGAGTTAGAAATATATTAAATTTGTTGGAGGTTATACCTAAATTTAACCAAATAAGTCGAAAGCAAACAATATGGCAGATACCTGGACTTTGATTTGATTATTTTCTATTTCTTTTTTGTGTGTATGTGGATATAAAAATGTGGAATATTGCAATTTTTAGTATATTATAGGTATAACCTCCAATAAAAACTGTTTACATTAAGAAACCAAAAGAATTAAGTTGATATATTGAACACTTGAAGGACTAGAACTTACGCAGATATGAAAAATCATGTTTCGAGAAAAACGCGTTCAAAGTTTCTCAGCAAAAATTTTTACAAATAGTTCAACATACACTTAGTCAGCTATTCCAGCACCATACATTAATCCTTCTTCTTCTTCATACTTCTGCATTTGCAAAATTTGTTGCTTCCCTTTAGACAGCACAGCAAGTTTTGCAGCGCTGGACATACACTGCTCTGCTCGTTGTATGCGCTAACGATCAGAATTGATGACGAAATTTTTGGCATCAAGTCCTACTGCAATTCCCACCGCATTCATTATTTGTAATACAGAAAAGTAACCTTCATTGAATAAATTTGCGGCAATGTAGGTAGCAAGTTGAATTGTTTATGGGTCGCAGTGTAAATCTTTTGGAGCTAGTTTCTACACACATGAACTAAACGAGTCGTTTCAGTTTTGACAATTTTTTCCAATGCATCTTTGCAAGAAATCACTCTAGAAAAAACTTCATAAATCGGCCTAATAGCATCTTGATTTTTTTTTTTTTTTGCAAAAGAGGGTCATGTATGAATGAAGCAAGCTCAACCTTGGCTTCTGCAACGCGCCACTTACACAGGCTGTCTACACCTTTTGGACATAAATGTGTCGTGGATCCGCGTCGGTTGAACATTTATAATGAAATGTAGCCCAAATAGCTGCTTCATTTTTATGCAAAATCTGGATGTTGTCTAATTGCTAGTCCACAGTACACTATTGTTAAATTATCAATAACTTTGTCAGTCAGTTTACCAGCGCCCTTTCTTCAAAGGCCACTCATTCTTTCTTTGTTCATCTCCAACGCATTCTCTTTTTTTCTTGAACAGTAACATCTTCGTACGGCTAAAATCACAAATGCTTAAAAAGTTATCTTGTCTTAGTCGCCTATCCGAAATCGTGCGAAAATTTCTTTTAAGCATCGCATCGACTTCCATTTTTCCTGTGCTACTCTGATGATCCGTATTAGTGCGGTTACCTTTGCCATCATATTCTAGCCAGCTTTTATAAGAAATTTAGTGTAAGTAAGTGCATCTGTAATAAATTGATACAATTTATGGTAAGTAGTTTTCTAAAGCGTGGGAAAGTGTGTTTTAAGTAAAAGAAATATTGTTAGATCAGTTTCTTCAAATGTGCGTTTTATTTCGGATCTAATTGCTTCATATTATTGTAATATAAATAGCTACTCTGTCGTTTATTTGTGATCCCGACTGCAGTGGCATTTCTAATCATTAAGACAACTATACTTACACTAACAAACAATAAGTATGATATTTCGACCGAGCAGCCCCGAGTCGAATATAGTACATCTATTTGCTCGTTTGTGTTCGGCACACCCGCTCTTTTTAATAAAGCCGCAGCGGCTTAAACAATGCGAATATTACGAAACGCGTTTAACCATGTATGTTATATATTTGGAGCTTTCCAAAAATGCAAAAAACCAAAAATCGATTTTTCCAGTCAAATACATGTAAACCTCCCCTTAAAGCTAAGTTCACATTGCGGTTTCACGGACATTACGACCCATTTAATATTTTCTTCTTCTTCTTTGGGTGTGCAATAAGTTTTTGCAGTTAGCGCACTCATAATGTACACTACTATTGAAGTTAGGATAACTAGTTAATGACTGCTAACGAAATAAAAACGACAGGAATTTGAAAGAAAATAAAAATGTATTCGTGGAAACAAAATAAAAAGGAAAAAAGGAAAAAACATTCTTATTAAAATATTATACTTTCATACAATCGCGCAATATTCACTCATCCTACATGCGTCTTACTAGCACCCTGCGCTTCTGCCCAGACACTTCGAACTTGGACTCGTCAGTCCAAAGAACGTTTCTGAAATTTTCTGTCTTCAAATTTCCACGAGTTTCGGCTCACTGTAATCGTTTTTGGCGGCTCCCACGACGGAGCAACGGTCTTTTTACTACAATGCCAGCGAATAAACCGGCTTCCCTTAAGTGACGTTTAGTTGTTGTGAATGTTCCGGTGTCTCGGTAGCGACGAATAGTGTAATGGACTGCAGATTTGGTCACTCCTTATTTTTCTCCTATCACACGCACAGAATGTCCGTTCTCGTGTAATGTGACAATAGCCGATCACTTTTCTACATTTCATCAGCTTTCCTTTCAGATTTTTTTAAATACAATTTTCACAAACACCACAATTGAACAACCATATCGTAACTGGTTTACTAATAGAATAATTCACAACAAGTACGATATCAATTAATCCCTGCTATAGTGGGAGATCTTTAAGAGACGCCCACGTGAAATTTTACAACCCTGTCGACTCACCCGTCTATTGTAAACATGCTTGTCGGCGTTCCTTTAAATATCGTTTGTAATGGTTTTAATACCTGCTATTAGGTTAAATTAATTTTTCTCTTAAAAGGCTTATTTTAAGGATGGTTTCCGTCTTAAATACTTTGTTGTTGTGCTTACTACTGCTTAGCTTATTATAGAAATTTTTACAATAATTTTAAAAGTATTAAATATTGAAAAAAATTGATTTTTTTATAATTATATTAGTTATCCTAACTTCAATGGCTGGTAGTGTGAGATGTGAGCATCTACAATCTGCATGTTGTACACTTTTACAATGTAAATAAAATAGCAAATGTAATTTGTTATGGACACGACAAGGTAAATTAAAAGTTTACCTCGTTTTATATCCGGAAATAATTAATTCTGATGCCCAATTTTCCAGGGTAATAGTGACGTCATTATGATACGTTTAAAACGATTTAATCGAACCAATTAAACCTGGCACGCCTAACAGTTGGTATATAGGGAGAACGTAAATACAGTTAGGTACCTAGCACGCGTATTATGTATCGAGGTATATGGGGGTAATGCTATGCATATGTATTATACATACATAAGCATATAGTCGTTTCTGAACGACTGAACGGTGTTCATGGGAGGGAAAATAAAGGATAAATTGCGTATTCGCTATAGCGGAGAACTCGCTCGATCTCTCTATGTATGTATGTATATGCAAATGTTCCAATCTCTATGTAAACTCGAAAAATCAGTGGCGTGGTGCTAAGGATAAAATTTATATTAAATAGATATAGACGGAAAAAAAAAATTAATATAATAGTGAATACCTCCACACAAGAAAAGAAAAATACTTACGGTTTTCCGTCAATCCGCATATTTTTCAAAGCCAAAATATAGATAACTTGAATCAATTATCAATATGTTTCACTCAAAAAAAAATGAACTGCTTTAACAAATATTATTATAAATATAATATAATATAATTATATTTACTTCACTGTAACACTTGCATTATTTGTATATTTGTATTAGTAAAAATATTATTATTACCCGAAGAAATGCGTATATAGGTTTAATAGTATATTATTTTACTATTATTATACAGCGAAACTTCGTTAAGTCGGACCCGTGAACCCGGATCTACGGATAAACCGGATCAATTTTGCCGGATATTTTTTTTTAGCAATGCGTGTTGTATCGAATAGTTTTGTCCTTATTGTTAAAATGAGTATAAAAATATAATTGTTCGGTTTTTATTTTGTAGTGTATTTGTGAAGTCATTTCTCTGTAATTACTGTTCTTATTTTTTTTTACCCTAGTGTCGTGTAACCCGGATTTTCGTTAACCCGGATCGACTCAATCGGTCTCAATTGATCCGGATTAACGAGGTTTCACTATACTTATAGCGTTAAAGATAGAAAACGTCCGTATACAACCCATACGTACGGGCGACCAGCTTTTACGTAGTTAACATTTAAGACGCATGTGGCGCGTTAGTCAATTTTAAAAGTGAAAACACGGCAAATTTGAAAACTTAATTTTGGCTATTGATTTGGCAATAAAGCGAGACCACAGTATAAACCTTATTCAGTAGTTTCACTAAGTGTCGGCGCCTTTGATGTTTTGTCTATCAATTTAAGGAAATTCGCGATGGCGTTTGGCGGCTTTATTTCCAACTAATAATTGTAGAGTGGGTACGAAAATAACCTATATACTCAAACAGACTGACAATTGACAGAAAATCGCACAACATCTGTCACTTCTATAATAAAATGACAGAATGGAACGGTTTTGTAGGTTAGATTTTTGCTTGTAAACAAATTCAAATAGTTTTAGTTACAATTTCACCCACATATGCGACACCGCGAATTTCCTGGGGGCGCCATGTTTGAAATCCATGTTACCGGCGATGTGAAACTACTAAATAGGGTATATACTGTGGCGAGACACTGTTTATTGTCAACTGTCACAACAAATTAATTAAACAGCATTGTTTACTATGATACATTAAAGTGTAAGCAATAGTACTTTTGAGCAAACATTATCATTGCAACACTCCCTCTAGACATAAGATTTATGCTAAAACAATGAGCCTTGTGGTTTTCTTTCGCCATCCTTTTCGCCAAAAGATCGGCGATCATGTTTTTTTTTTGTCGAAATCGGGTTCATATGAATCTGTCGTTCTGCAATCTTTTCTCGAACAAAGCGATGCTTCACAACGATGTGCTTTGTCCTGGGATGGTAAACGTCATTCGAGGTGAGGCTTATTGCATTTAACCAATCTCTTCTTCAAATCTTTTTAGCCACATGGCTTATTGTGTCGCTGTTGCCAAAGCTATATATTTCGCTTCGATTGTTGACAGTTGACATTTCGGACTGTTCCGAGTTATGGCTGCTTTATCTTTGAAAAAGATGTATCCTGTAGTTAACATGCGCTCATCCAGGTTGGCAGCCCAATCTGCATCATAATATCCTAAGAGCGTAGTTGTATAAAATAATCCGCTGCAAATCATTAATAAATAATGGACACCAAAAAAAGCATAAAAATGCATATGTCAAAATGATCGAGACTAATTGAAACACTGTCGGTAATATAGATCAATATCTTTCGCAATCGAGTCTTCTTAGTTAACATTTGACCCCATAGATGGTGCTACCATTGACGCAGTCGCTGCGTTTCCTATCTTTAACGCTATGATCGCTGTTTTTCATGGCGCGTTCGTCGCCTCGTGTTTAGCGAGAGTACGTCATGAAAAGTTAGTTTTCCTCCAAATAAAATGGCTATTTTTTTTTCAAATGTTGGCAAATTTATGCAAGAGCATCTATTTTCAATTGAAGATAAGCGAGTTTGCAAGGAGGTTTGTACCATCTATTATATTTTTGTTTTATTTTATTGCCACAAGTGACTTATTTGATAATAAATATCTTTGTAGGCTTTGCATAGTACATAGTATGTTGTAACCAGTTGATTGAACCAATAAAATGAAGGCTAATATGAGTTCTTACTTATGAAAAAAGCTCAAAAGTGAAAATTCTTAAAAATAAATTTAGGGCTGTATTGTAGATAATATCTTATTGACCAATTTCATAGTTCAATGTATTCTATAAGTACATACATTTGAATTACTGTAATCTTTTGATTTACTTTTTAAGCTTTTTATTGCTTCAGTAATTTGTAATTAGATTTTTTTGTAACAAATAAGTTAGTATATGGATTATGTACATTCCATATGTTGCAGATAAATTCGCAGGAATTAGTATTCTGTACGTCTAATATATTATATTCTTGTTTAACTAATATAAATATTTTAGAAACATATGTTTTTTTTTATATTAATTCATAAATATAAGTATAAAGTACCAATTAATATCACAATGGCATTTAAATTGCGCGGCAAAAAGAAAAGAGTACGGGAACGAGAAACAGGCGCTGCTAAACACAGTTTCAGTTAGGGTTGAACTTGTGGTAGGTGATGTTCTGCCCTTAGTATTTTGACGTTTCCGAGAATAAGTCTTTTTTTCTGTAATTTTCTTTCTAGTTTAATATACGGGGTTTCTCACGTTGTGACGTTCGTTAGAGGTTTCCGGGGTTAGAAGAAACTTAGAATTATGAATTTTTGGACTTCAGGGTTAGTCAAGATTCTATCTCATTTTAAAATATTTTCATCAACTCCCTTATTTTAAATGGAACACCCGGCCGGCATATTATCTCATTTTTAGATTCCTAAGAAAATTTTATGATGTGTTCCATTTGGTTTCCTTATACTTATTTTCATTTGTCTTTGAGATATTTTGATTATTTTGAAATATGTAGCCTTATTTTGAATACTGCGCCTTTCACCCATTTTCGACTGGTGATAAGCGCTTCTAGGGTGGCTGAAAGCATAAGAATGGTACTTTCGAAATCCACATTGACAATTTATTTATTGCATTCAGGGTGTCAAGAATTAGATGACCAAATACATCATTTTCCAAGTTGAAAAAGTTGTTTTTTTCAAATGTGAATACAGGGTGTCACATTATATCGATTTGCAATGCCTTTTCTTACACCTATTTCCAGCGGTTCTCTTCTTATACCATATTTTCTATTTTCATGTGGTGTTTGGCAGAAACCGCAACATAATATATCTTTCAAAACAAAAACAATATGATTGAAATGAAAAATTCACCTTAATTAGAATACTAAACCAAATGGGAACATGACAAAATTTAGAACGCAAATGAAAAACATAAAAAACCTGGATCATAGACACAAGAAACAATAAATTAATGTAAACGAAATCATTACAATAATTGTTCCATATGGCCGTCATTTTGGTTCAAACACAAAATAAATCTGTGACATACTTCTCGCGTAACAGACCTCTGAAGTTCGTTTGGACTTAAATTTGTAAAGGCATTGTGAACACGATTCAATAATTCCTCTGTAATATGTTCAGGCCTAGAGAACACTAGTTCTTTTATACGGTGAATTATTATTATTATGCTTTCATACACTCTAGAAGCGCTTACCACCAGTCGAAAATGGGTAAAAGGTGCAATATTGAAAATAAGGCTACATATTTCAAAATAATCAAGATATCTCAGAAACAAATGAAAATAGGTATAGGGAAACCAGATGGAACACATTATAAAATTTTCTTAGGAATCTAAAAATGAGATAATATACCGGGTGTTCTATTTAAAATAAGGGAATCAATGGCAACTTCCGGTACAACAAAAGTGGTACCACCTTGAAACTATTTTAAAATCAGAGAGCATCTTAACTAACCCCAAAGTCAAAAAATTCATAATTCTAAGTTTCTTCTAAGCACGCAAACTTCTAACCAACGGCTACCGTGAGAAACCCTGTATATTTATCAATAATAAGTGCAATAGAGACACCAGTTCATCTTAGTAAGGTTGCACAGTACACTGTTGAAAATATTACGGTGTTGGCGTTAATTTTGCGCTAGTCAAATAGTTTAGTGTTGATTTTTACAAACTTTGCCAGACGAATTGACTACATGTGTTTAGTAGAAAAGAAATTACTAGAATTTGGTGTGAATTCTTTGTTCAGATATGAGGATTTACTATTTTCTCTAGACATTCAGAAGCATCAACCAATCAGAATTTTTCCCTCGGATAGAAATATAGAAACCCCACCTAATCTAATACAGTATTGCATTATACGCACCACCTGCATTGCACGTGTATCTGTTTTCGGGTTTGTTTCTGCGTATTAACATATCCAAACAAACCACCAAATGTGACTGACCTGCAAAGTGTAACCTTGTGTTATTAAACGTTAATTCCAGTGGGCATAAAAAATTTCAGCATCTTAAAGATGTATTGGGAACAACTATTTACGTAATTAGTCAGATTTGAATCAAATAGCATAAACATTCACTTAATTTTATAATGTTCTCAAAAAATCATTTAAATTAGTACGTTTAGTTGAAACCAAAACTTTTGAATGAGTGGTTCTGTATATTTATAATTGAGAAAACGTCTTAAAGAGAGAATATTATAGCACTAAGAAATAGGAGTTGCATATTAAAAGACGTTGTGTTTAGAAAACGGTGTTAAATCATCCAATAGATCGCATTCATTTAGTTAAACAGCTAGTAAATTTGTCTAGTCTAGATCAAATAAAATGTGACTAGAAGTATATCATAATTCCACGTGTTAGTTGGACAAAATAACCCCTAGTAATAGACAATAACTTGACTATCTTTGTTCGTCAAATTTAAACTTCTATAGTTCTCGACAAAATAACACGAAAACAGTGTGGACCTCTCCTGACTATTAAATTAGTCAAAAAAGTGTTAAAATTTTCAACAGTGCAGGTACAACCCTATGGCTCTTTTCATATCTTCGGTAGTGGCGCTCTCATGGCGTTTTCTTGTGGCCTCTAAATCAATGCCAATTGTATTAGATCATACCATGAATAAAACATCGTACAACATTATCAACACCTACTAATACATTTGCAGCATTTACAATAATTGGAGTGGTAGCTACATTCTAATACGTGCGATACTTATTTTTACTTTATTTCATAATATTTGAAAACATTCTACGTACAAACAATAAAACAACACGTATTCTAACCTCCATTTGAGGTGATGACGCTTATCTACCGAGATGAATCTCTTAAGCAAATCAACTAGCAATTTATCTGGTAGATACAGCACATATATGATGCATAAAATTCCTACAATTATATTATTAAACGATTTCTGTACGTAGCGATATTGAGCATTCCAATTACTTATAAATGCCATTACATGTTCAAAGTTTTGCTTACCTCGTAGTCACCACAAAGACTAAAACACACCCCGCAACAATTAATTACACAGTTAACCCTGATCTGCCCCAATCGTATACTATTATAAACTATAACATGTAACGGACAAACGAATGAAAACGTTGATGATACGCACGTGCGCGTATGCATTCTATGTACATAATCCATAGACGCATAAACAATACGAAATCACATAACACCGGCACCGTAATGAATAGAGGTGTTGTGTTGACGTTCGCAACTTACAAATATTACAAATAATATAATACAAAACGCAGATATATTAATAGAAAAGTTACAGGGCTCAACTTAGATACTAATTAAATCATATTAGATATATATTATCTAATTTAATCTTTAAACTATTATTTTAAATAGGTACATACCTACTTAATATGTATGCATATTTTACCCATTTTATATTATTCGTCCTACGCACTAAATGTACAAAAGCAAAAATTCAATCTTTTTTTCTATATGAAATAAATATTTACAGAAATACAAAGCAAAATATTCTTGCAAAGTTATGAAAAATATATTGAGAAAACATTTGCAATAAAATATTATTAATGCTACATAACATATATATTTTTTAAATATATATTATAGAAAATATATTAGGAAAACTATATGCTATTAACTATATCTGATATATATGGAATAAATATAGTTGGTCACTGGGGTACTTATGACCAAATTGTAAGAAATTTGAAGTTTATACTAAGAGATATTAATATTTTTTTCGGCAATATTACAATGTTAGAGTTTTTTTTGTAAGAAACGGGAAATTTTCGTATAATATCCACGTAAAATACTTGTATTATGGGAAAATTTCTAACACTTCGATATTTTCCTTAAGTTTCTGGACATTTAACCCCATTCAGTGCGGGAAATTGACAAAAAAAGTGATTTTTACCGAGAAAAATTACCTACATTTTTTTACTCAGTGCAATACCTTTTAAATAAAAAGGATACTTCTATCAGTGTACCTAAGCACCGCGTACGCCACTGCTTCGAATCGGATGGTGTTTTGGGTATACATTTTAAATGCCGCCGCTCGCGCGCAACATTCTGAGGGGTGGCGATATCCGGCCGGGGGCGACGCTTCCAGTCTCGGCCGTTCGGGGGCGCGCGGGGTGCGACCCTCTCCCCGCGCATCTGATGCCCATGCATATTAATAACAATCCTGAAAGGATATCAGGCGAATTTATGAAATGAATCCGTCTGCGCGAGGCAGCCCCGCTATCATGGCTGATAATAGGAGCCGGATATTTTTTATCTCGGGTCTCGGACGGGCGGGCCCACTACCATTGGCGCTGCCCGGACGCCGGTCTCGCTCCGATTGGCCGACGCAGAAATCGACTAGGGGAAAAACTAGCATAAAACGGGAGCCAATTTCGACGTTACGACGGCCGTGTCTTGCCTCTCCCCCTCGCGTTTTTATCTGACTCACCCCCGGTATCTAATACGTGTATGTACGCGAATGTGCGCGATTCGGCTGAGGTGGGTCGGTGGGCAAGAGGGTTGGGGCTGCCCGGGTATTTTATTCGACGGCGGGAACGCTTCGACTTTTAAGGTTTAACGGAGGAGACGAGTAATTCTGTTTACGTTCGCCGGGGTAATTTTCGCGTAATGATCGTTGTTGCCGTGGACGAGTTTTAAGAAGGAATTTATCGGTGCTTTTATATTATTTGGGATGCTAGAACGGGCATATTTTTCTGTTCTTCTTTATCGCAAGTTCGTAATATAAAAATGAACAAACGCAGATTAAAATCATAGTACCTACCTACACCCGAAACAAAAAGATAACTTAGAGTTGAGTAGCTTCCAGATTATTTTCTCTTTTCTTTAAGGATTTACAGCATCACCTCTACAACCCTTTCACCCAATTATGGTGAGAACTTTAAACTTATGTGATGAAGAGAATATTTTTATTCATGCGGGACACATAAGTGTATGCGCATATCGATAGATCAATAGACACATATAATATTAGATACTTAAATTAACCTTGGTTGATATAAAAAGTTTTTTGTGAATTGAGTTTTTTTAGCTACTGCTGTGGACAGCCGCCCCGGGTTTTCGCAGGTTCAAATGTTTTCATGTTTACTCCGATTTGCCTTTGTCAATGTTTCAAGCAAATTTTCTCAGAAATTAATGTTAATTTTGGTACAAGATTTAGTTTTTGAGTTAATTGTTTAATTTATTTATTTAAATGTTCAGTTGTTTAAATTAATTTCACTCTTTAAAATGTATAGCGTTCGCTTTTGTAATTCATGTCCTTTCTCGTAGTTTTCTTCGATGATCTGTGCGCGGCTTTGCTGCACGCAGCTGTTTATATGATATACGACTGTTTAACCTTGTATGATTCAGTTCTGAGATAGACGTTTGTGCGTGAGCATATATATTTAATTTTATTGCTGCCATTTTGTTAATACATTTAGATATACAGATTTGATTCGCATAATTGAATTTATTTCGTCCATCAAGGAACTCGTTTAATAATAATTGTTATTATATTGTTGTGTACACAATTTAGATATAAGATCATTTATTATTTTTGTTCTGGAAGATATTTTTAGTTTAAAGAGTTAATTTTTTTTACTTTGTTAAAGGATTTAGCATTGTTCTTTTGTAATTTAGAATCGAGCAGTTTTGATTTAGACCAGAACCTTTTGTCCACGGTTTTTTTTCTGCATAATTGTGATTTTGAAAAAGAATAAAATTAATTCTTTTTCTTCAATTTATTTTACCGTGTTATAATTCAAAAAAAAACTTCATTTGTTTGGGCATACGGTATATAATTGTATTTGTTTTTTTTTTTACATTAACAACGTTACGTTTCGGATTTTTTTTTTCTTTAATCCATTTTCAAACTATTTATTATATATATTTTTTTTAATTCCTCCCTCTTAGCCATTCACAAATGTCTCATAGTCCTGGGTAATTCCAATTAAACATATAGACGATTCAAACTAGTGAAAACTAGTGTGTCATATGAAACATTTTATAAAAACTTTTTATTTAAATAACAAATTAAACACGCGTCGACACAAACATATTGACTTCAACAAACACACACATAAAATTTATGTGTGTGTTTGTTTCACTAGTTTTCACTAGTTTGAATCGTCTATATGTTTAATTGGAATTACCCAGGACTATGAGAGATTTGTGAATGGCTAAGAGGGAGGAATTAAAAAAAATATAATAAATAGTTTGAAAATGGATTAAAAGAAAAAAATCCGAAACGTAACGTTGTTAATGTAAAAAAAAAACAAATACAATTATATACCGTATGCCCAAACAAATGAAGTTTTTGAAATGCATAATTGTAATTAACAATTTTTTTTCTTTTTTTTTATAATAACATTCTTGAAGTTTTACGTCATTCAAAATTCTGTTCTTTTATTGGGGTAAATAAGAAAGTCAGATTTCTTTCACCTACTTTTTACTTGTCGTGGTTAAATTCAAGTTTAATTCGCGAAGGTAACTCTGAGTTTCATTGTTCTTTTGCACTCTTTCAAATTTTTTATCCGTTGAGCTAGTTAATTTAATTTTTCCTTTTTAATTTTAATTTTCATTTTGCATTTTCATTTTTACAACCAGTACACAGCACTACGTATCGTTGCTTTTCTTTTCACATTTTCAAGATATTGCTGAAGCATTTTCTTCAATTTTAGTAAGTTTCTTCGCGGCTTTGCTCTAATTTTTGCATAATTTAATTTAAAACTTAAATTTCTGCCAAGAAATACGAAGATTATATGGAATAGAAATGCCAAGAATTAGAACAATAAATTCAATTCTTCCGGCGGAATGATGGGGGGTCAATGATGATGTCAGAGTTCATGACAACTATTATAATTATAACTCCTAAGCCAGCTAAAACAGCTTCTAGAGCAGCTTAAACAGCTCCTAGAACAGTTTAGTAGTTCCTGGAATAGCTTAAATAGCGTCAATAGCTTCCGCTATTATAGGAGTTGCTTAATCTTGTTCCAGGATCTGTTTAAGATGTTCCAGGTGCTGTTTAAGCTGTTCCAAGAACTGTTGCAGGAACTATTTAAGCTAGTTTAAGAGTCGCGTAAGCATGAGGGTGCTCCTTACGCCCCCGTGTTTGGAGTTGGAGACCCGAAGGTACCCCATCGAGGGCTTAATTGGTAGAGCACTCGTAAAAAGCTTGCAATCTTTGCATATTCGCCGTCCTGTCAGCCTTTCAAGATCTAATATCGACATAGGTCGATATATCGCTCGAATCTATATGCTACTCTCTAGCTTAATTGGTAGAGCGTTCGTCCGGTAGATGAGAATATGTAGGTTCGAATCCTGCGTTAGGAGAAAATTATTCTTGGGAACAATTCCTCTTAATGATTACAGTTATTAGCAGAAATACATTAATTTGTTAATTTCTTACTGTAACTGTACTTCCACCTTTTCTTTGTTATTCTATACATATATTTATTTCCTAATGTGCACACTGTAAGAAGGCACCTATATAATCACTGCAAATTTACATACAAAATTACAAGATATTACTGTGGTAATCAATGTTAACATTAAAAGAATGGTACACCTACAATGAGTTTCAAGTTATAATTACAATTTAATTGCCTTAAAACACTACCATTACTGGAAATATCACTAGAACATTATAAAAATACTGTAAATTGACAAACTTAATAGGTAAAATTAAATGCTGCTTTAGAGATTATGGTGCTCTACATTATACTTGTGTCAATGCTCCTACCAAAAAAAAGTTAACGACCTACGCGAAAATGTGACTATAGCTTTTACTACGACTGCGGCTTATCGGTGTAAACAGATGTTATGTATGATGCCTTGTGTATTTATCCGATACAGGATTTCTTGTTTTTATAATTTAGTTTTTGTTATTAAGACATACACAAGCACGCGTTGAAATAATATTTTTATGTATTCCTTGGTAAAATAGATTTTCTGTTTCTGAATGTTTTTATTGATTTATTAGAATACCTTGCTTCGCATATATACGGCCAATATGGAACATGGTGGATATACAAGTTTCTTTCTTTCATTTTCGTAATTTTTTTAAATGTAACATTTAGCAATAAGTGAAGTTGAATATAAATAAAATATATAGTTTTCAATAGTAAGTGCAAGGACATACTTTGCTAGTAACGTATCATACATATACACTTGTGATACTGTAATAACAAAATGTTCTCACTATAAATTTATTTTATAGTTTTATCTAATTATAACATTTTCATAAATTCATTTCTTCAATCTTGAACCATCCAATGTCTCCAGTCCCCATTATTTTCCATTACTTCCTAGAAGTTTCTCATAGTTTATCGGCATTTTCTGGAATGAAGTCTTTATATATGTATAAATATATATTCTGCTTTAATGCAGCTCAAACATTTTCAATAGGACTTTAGTCCGGACTATTTAGAGCCCAGGTCAATACTTGTTAAATAAATGTTTGCGGAACGTATTCCATTTTTGCACAATTTGCGATTTTTGCACGGGACAGTTATCGTGCTGAAACACAAAATTGTCCCCATGCATTATATTTATCGATGGCATCATCAGATTTATAAGCATGCCTTGATTTCTGCAACACCTACTGCTTTCATTTCAACTATTCAGTGTTCTAATTTTTTTTACTATTAAAAATATAAGAGAGACCTAATATTAGTGTCGAGATACACAATCGCAAACAATTCAATCAATTTATTTTTCAGTATTATGTTGTAAAAAAGCAATGAAAAGCTAACTATTTAGGAAGCATTGAGAGATAAAATTGATTAAAGTTATGCAAAATTGTAATTGAAATTTTTTATTAATTTTATTATGAAAGAATATGCGTATGACATTTGTCCGTAACTGTATGTATTTTAGTTATGCGAGGTTTCAATGAAAAATATGTTTATTGTTTATACATATGTTACAAGAGGCGAATATCAGATAAACACAAATGCTTCCCTTTGTGTTTTTTTTTCCGCAAACTTGTTGCGCCTTAAACTGAATGGATACCCTTATTTGAAAACCAATAATAATTAAATCAAGGTCAACAAAACAACTTTCAGAGACAATTTATCAAATGAATGGCGGACATAAAATATGAATTTATCAAATAGGAGTAAACATTACGTATGTGGGCTACTCTTCGGCTGGCATGATAAAATTACCTCCAATAAACACAGTTGTATGTATAGTTCAACCTGAGAATATATAATAAAAATCGCGATTCGGATTGTTAACCTTTTTGTGGGAGGAGCTGTACTTAGATTAGATGTGGCTTGTACCATTACTCTTTTTAGAAATAGAACGATCAAACCCAAAATGGTGCAGAATTGGAGAAAATTCGTGTAATTCGTAAAAATACAATTGAATTTTCCTGTTATATTAAAATTGCTGATTTCATTGTTGTTTTTAAGTTTGATATATTACCAAACGTATAAATGTATATATAATGTATAAAAATACATTATTCCCAAAAAATTTCGACGTAATTTTACTCTCATTTTTGCAGTGTATTTCTTATGCCTGAAGTTATATCAGCAATAGTTGAACCTATTTCATAAGGGCATATGCCTATTATACAGCATAGTTACATAACTCATTGTTTAGTAGACGAAGCAAGTACAGACACGGTAATTGTTCACAGACCGGTTGCTCACAATTTATTACAGCTATTTATTTTATGAACTAGATTACATGCATACAAACGCCGTCGGTAGAATATGCCCGCTTGCTATATAGAACATAGAACAGGGTTTGGAAAACAGAGGAAAACATATGCAATAGTACATTAAAACTCGGTTCAGCAAAATTAAACTAAATGTATTATATTGTTGCAGATAGTTTATCTTAATTTTTAATAATGATAATAATAATAGTAATAAGAATAATAATAATGTATTTTGTTCAACAGAATATAAAATCCAATTACAGGACAATATAGCTACACTGAGAAAAATGGGCTAAGTAAAGTGTTTACTTGATAAAAAATTATTTACAATAGATAAAGTTTTATTTGGAACTATTCTCATTAATTAATACCTGCAACTAAACCCAGTTTCTTGAATGCAAGTTGTTACTGTAAATAGTACTTCTATTAACGGCTATTACACAGCGTACCTGACAAATTTGTGGTAATAACGTATTACTTATGACTACTGGTACGGTATCTAACTACATCACATGGTTAGTAGAAGTAACAACAATGCTGGTCGCTATTAAACTCATGTATTTTCTTAAGCTACAACACACTGAATAGTAATTAAAAATTATTTGCAAACAATTTTGAATTACGCATTGCTCGGTACGCAGTACTTATAGTTGCGGTTGCATAAATAATCGAAGATTTGTGGAACTTTTTTTTTGTACTTTATCAGTTATTCACACAGAGTACACAGTAAGCTACTTAATAAATATTCACTAGACTTCCTCGTTTCCTACACTACCTATAGTTAAACAACAAATTTAAGGTAAGTATATTGTATATTTATAGCAAACCATTACCTTCTATATATCAGGTATTTAGTGAACGTGCATTAATGATACTCTTTGCTTATCACAAGTAATCTAAATAGCTAAAATGAAGGTGTGATAGCTGTTATAGAATAGTTCACTCACAGCAATACACCTACTACTTGACAAGGGCAAATCTTTGCTTACTGCAACTACATATATTCTTTGGCTTAACTACTGCAGTTCAATTATCATCAGTAACTTCATAAGTTACCGGTATGAAACAGACCGTAAGTAACTGAGATTGCTTGTAGTTAGTATCAGTGTTTAGGATCTCTTTTTTACTAGTGCTAAGTAATCTGTACTTTTGTCCTCTATTCAGCTGAACTTTTTATTTACGATAATTGTATTTTTATTTATGATTATTAAATTTTTCTCAGTGTATGACTTACGCCTAAAGCTTCAAAGTAAAATAATTTGATGGCGCTAGAAACATCATTATAGGACCAAAGTATGTACTTATAGGTCCAAGGTATAATACGTTCCTACCTGTACAGTCAGCAACACAAATTTTGTTCAAATGCAATATATTATATGCTAAAATTAAATAAATCACAGAACAAAGCTATATAAAAAGTATATTTGGAATAAATGAATTTATTTCTAAATACTACAATTATTTTTATTTAATAATAAATAATAATTTTTCAGCTATAAATATATAATACTTTCGGTCTACATAAAAATTCTATTTACTATAAATGTAATTTATATTAAAAGTGAGAACTATACATTCTTAATTTTCATTAGAAAAAGTGTCATTTCAACAATATTTCATATTAACTATTAATATATTATCTATTTAAAACAAAAACTATTTTTTTTTTTTAAATTTAATAATTATTTTTGTTTTCGTAAATATATAAACTTAATATATTTTTTTATTTATGCTTAATATATTATAGTCCTATCCTCGATTTTAATAAAAAATATGTTATGTTGCAATATATTTATATTTGATTTTACAATATATTTTTCTCCGTGTAGAACTTTGGTAGAAGGAGTGAAAACCAAGTAAACACGCAGTGGATCAAGAAACTAATTCCAGAGATAAAACCGTGCACACATAAAAAGAAATTTAAAGAAATTTTACTTAAGTTAAGAATATCATTGTTTCGTATATACACAAATAAATATATTCTTGGAACAAAAATAATGTTTATTTAATTAAAAAAAAATATATATATTAATCTAAGAAAATCGTTTATTGAATTAAATAAAACTTACTATTAGTTGAAACATTGCAGTCTTTGCCTAGGTATGTAGATATCTTAGTACAAGAATATTTTTCATTGAATGAAGCTTTATGTCTTTGCAAAGAAACTTGAATTTTACTCTAAAGAAGAAATACACTTTTAATTCAAGAGATTAGTTTTGGTTGGGAAGAGCAGACCTTACTTGAACTAAATATTTGTTATTTTGAAACAAGATTGTAATTTTATTTACAACAATATTGCTTTTTTCTAAAATGTATATTTTTATATTATAAAATTATTGCTCAAATTGGCCGTTTTATTCGTTGCATACGGCTTAATATCTTGATAATTACAGTATTAGCAGTAACATAAAGCTCTCACTCTTTTCCTGCGGGCAAGAAATGCTGCTTAAAATTAATTTTAAATTGCGCATTTTTAATGAACGGCTTTAGGGTCAACATTAAGAATATTCCACATATCCTGCTGTCATGTGGATTTATATTCACATACATCCTTACATTTATAAAAGACCCGACGCGTCGGTATGTCATATTTTTAGTTTGTTAAATACGTCTGACAAATGCCTTCGTAAATATGCTCGTAACTCAGGAAAATATGACTTAAGATGCAGAATTAATAATCGTAAACTGTAATTCTGTGAACACCTTTTTGTGACTGCAAAGACTCCATTAGTAGAAATACGTGTTCGTGAATTATTTATTGGGCGGGTGATGATGTTATTTAGTGCTTCAATTATTGAGGAATGCCTTTGAAGAATTTAGATTTGGGAAAATGATGCAATGCATGCGACGTGTATTAAGGGTGGTCTTTCAAAAATGAGTTGTCACGATATTTAATACTGGATGCTCCAGTTTTGTGTCCTTTCACTATTAAGTGATCATCCTATAAGATTTTAGATTTAATACCAACCGTCATCCATCAACCTTAAGGTTTGCAAAAGAAATTCTCGAGTTTTCTAATTTTCATTTTTATTTTCTTCGTTTCTTCGTTGAAGTACAAAAATTAAGCGAACTAAAGGTATTATGTCTAAAACTGTTAAATATTTTTAATAGTTTACAGAGAAAAAAGTATTCTTAGTTTGTCCTTGTTATCTTTTAAAATTGTTATTACCTTAATAATTTCATCTTTTATGGTGTTTTAGAATTTAATTCGTGGTGTTTGTTTTTTTATTAATAGTGCTTTATGGTATTTGTTGAAATTTTCTAATTGCCACCAATGTCTCTTCCATGATGGTTCATTTTTGTTGTTGGCAACAAAATTTTTGTTGAAATTACTGAATAGGTATACGATTCAACCAAACTAAAATAACAAAAAAACGTTTTTGCCAATGCATGTATTTTACCGAGTGTTGACACGACATGTTTCACATCTTTTGTATTTTATAGATTAATTAGATTTATTAAATTGATTTTTAAAAGCAAAGTCCTAGGCGATTCAATTTATACATGTATAAATCTTCACCTTCAATTCCACTTTCAAAAATCATTTTCCGATACAATTCATATACCAACGGGCAATTGAATTGTAAGTATTCCCCACCTGGCATAAATACTAGATGACGCAATCTTTTTCGAAAGTCCCGCTCGACCGACAGCGCCACCGAGCCTCCCCCGCCCGCCTGACATTATAAATATTTCCATTTGACCGGGAATAAGAATCAAGTCGGCTTGATAACCCGGTCGCTACACAGCCCGTCTCTCGGCGGGCCGCGATGTCATAGCCGTCCCTGATTTCCCAGAGGTTGTATAAAGTTCGATTTAAAAACGTATCGAGGCCCGTGTCACTGTTCCCGTACAGTCTGCGTCAGAGACGGAGGTTAAATACAATTTTCCCTAGCGCTATGCACGCAGTGAAATCGATGAAAGATAAAGGTTTTTATAAAATCGAAAGACGTTTATGATTTTAACGTGAGAATGCGTCTATGTGGATTTTATAGATTTAGGAAATGTCGTAGTGATATTCCGAGATTCCAATTTTTCGTTGGGACTGTACCAGGACACCGCGTTAAACTTTCATAAGCGAGTTGATTCCGGCGTGACCCGGGACGCAATCACGGTCCTTTTATCCCGGAAGCCGTGTCTCACGTCAATTATTTCGCAGCACTCTAGATGTTCAGTTGTTATTATGCATGTCATGCATTCTAAATGTTGTTTAGCCGTGTCGTGGCGTCGTAAAACCTTTCCGTTTATGCATAGGCGAGTGGTCCGCTGTCAAATATATCCTGCATAAAGAAAACTTTTCTCCCTTGCCTATATCTCATTCGAATTTTCACGGGAAAAAAAAAATTCAAGCAAAATCTATTCGATCTAAGCAGCTATACATATACAGGGTGTATCAAATAAAAAAAGTAAATTTTGTTTGGGTGTTAATTACACGACATATAAAGCACAAACTCGCCGAAACCGGATTTCATCATTAAAGAATAAAAAAATAGTAAAATTTAGAGCCAAAAATTCTTTAGTCCGGGCCTGATGCAAGGAAACGTCATGTTAAGCACCCGCTAAATACATTGCACTCATTTAGTATTATTCTTAATGGTACGCCGTAAGTTCATTTAACGTCATTCTGAATAAATAAAGGCCCTTGTAAAAATAGCAAAACTGAGGCATTTTAAATTTCTTCTTTTATAAAATAAACATTCCTTTTTTGTTAAGAGCATTCTACGTAAGTCTACAAAGTATTATTTTTAATATCCTGATAAGACGTTCGAGTTTCACCGGATATGGGACTTCAGTAGTTACAAAAAACGTAAATATTTTTCTTTTGCTTTGTCGAATCCAGAGTTAGTTGTTAATAAACGGTACCACATGAATCTGAGTTATTTCTTTTGGATTTATTAATCATATAACGCAAATGAATTGAATCGAATTTACAGAAAATAAATGTAGATATTAGAAAAATTGCAAAACACGCCTTTTTACTATGATATCGCGCCGAAATGAATCTATACATTCCCGCGCTTTGCCGATGCATCAAGCTTCGATTTTCTTTATATGAAATCATGATGGTCCTGAAAAGGATCGTTTTTTCGAGACGGGAAGAATTTAAATAAAATGTTCGAAGTGGTTTGCACTCCAAGCGGCGATCCACACAAAACTAACAGCGGTAATAGCTGAATGATAGTGGTGTGTGGGGGTATACTCAGAACAGCATTTAGGTTGGGCACAGGTGCGGCTCTAGCCCACGGCATTTATAAAATATTTTTTTTCTCGTTAATGCTTACAGATAGACCTCCAGTGCATTAAGACTTTTTGATTGTATATGATTACAGCTGCTACATATTATTGTATTTACCTCTATGTCTGATACACCCTGTATACTTAATAATAGTACGTATTACTGATGTAACGAATATTCGCATTCGCAAAAAAATATGCGAATATTGCGAATATACCCTAATAGCCAAATTTAAATTTTCTGCCACAATTTTTAGTGAATTCAACGTAAAGGCATTAAAATAACTACTAATGTACTACAAGATGGTAGGTAATTTTATGTTTCAACGTTGAAGTTACTAAGAATAATTGCGGGAAATTTAAATTTGGCTATTACGGTAAAAGTTACCTGTTAAAATGGATAATTAAAAAAAAAAAAAACTAATATTCAAATTCATTGAAATCCTAAAACAACCTTTTGAGCACAAATTTTCAGTTTATATTAGAATAACCATCAATAACCTCAAAACTAAACTTGAATTGACAAGAATAAGATGTAAAAAGTTGAAACGATTCGGTTGTACTTGCCTAGTTTCGCTGCGGTGATGGAGAAATTTAATTCTCTGCGTGTGCTTAATGCAAGTGTTCGTATAGTTGTAAACAGAAAACTAATAGATGACGTTAGTAAAGTTAAAAAGTGAATATTCGCATTCGCATTCGCGAATGTGTAAAATCACGTATTCGTTACATCACTAGTACGTATAGTGGCTTAAAGTCGTCCTACAATTATTGTTATCCTTTATAGATACATATTGTAGTTTCAGATCGACAATTTAGTAAATATCTTTACGTTAATAATTATATTTCCATGTTAAATTCTCATTCAATTATTCTTTCACTTTTTCAAATTGTAAGGAATTTTAATTGTTTTCTGAGAAATATTAACATTTTTCTTTTTGTTAGAAATTTTTTCCTTAGAAAAATTTCTTAAAACAAAAATGTTCCTATTAATATTCACATAAAATACATGAATTATGGGAAAATTTCTGACATTTTCACATTTTTCTTAAATTTCTGTACAATTACCCCAATCAGTGCGAAGAATTAACAAAAAAACGTGATTTTTACCAGGAAAAATTACCTAATTTTTTTAGCGCGTAGGGTTTTGAATTTTCACGGACAAAAATTCACGCGAAATCGATTCGACCTAGGCAGCTAATACATATCCAGTTGGGCTCGTTCCTCTTAAAATATTTTGACGTGCCGCAGCAGTATATCGGAACGACTTTGTTAGCGGGCCGATTAGTTATGCCGAGTCGGGCGGGACATACATACATAAATAAAGACGCTTATTTTGAAAATAAATGTCGACGCGCTAACCGAACGTTGACAGGTTCGAACGTAAACAGATGGCCCCCCGACGTCCGCATGAAAAATGGCCCGAATTGGTACGGGAGTCGTCTGCGATTGTCTGGTTGCGGTTTCTCTCCACTTGAGAGGCTTCAGAGATCCTAGTTTTGCGTCCGCACCGAGGTACCGGAAGGGCTTGGATTGTATTGAAAGCTTTGTTGGTGTCAAATCATTGCTTTTAAAGCGAAAATTTAAAAAAAAATAGATATCTTTATATAAGATTATTGATTACACACTGAGAGAAGATGTGTTAAATTAAAGAAAAAAAGATTAAGACCAAAAAATGGTTAAATATGGTCAAACAAAAATGTTTGTTAAAGTAACAAAATGTAAATGTTAAAATAATTATCTTGATTTGACAATATTTCTAACATTGTTTTAACAGTCAACATAATTTTATTTTAAACATTCAATGTTATTAAGGCAATACGGGGTAAAATAAACAATTATTTTATGCAAAATGTGCCAAAAGAATTCATTAAAATAGAAAGCAGAAGTTGTTACACGGAGAAAAAAATTTAATAATCATAAATAAAAATAGAATTATCGTAAGTAAAAAGTTCAGCTGGATAGGAGACAAAAGCACAGATTATTTAGCACTAGTAAAAAGGAGATCCTAAACACTGATACTAACAAGAATACTAAGTTACTTACGGTCTGCTTCATACCGGTAACTTATGAAGTTACTTATGATAATTAAACTGAAGTAGTTAAGCCAAAGAATATATTTAGTTGCAGTAAGCAAAGATTTGCCCATGTCAAGTAGTAGGTGTATTGCTGTGAGTGAACTATTCTATAACAGCTATCACACCTTCATAGTTAATACAAGCTATTTAGATTACTTGTAATAAGGAAAGAGTATCATTAATGCACGTTCACCAAATACCTGATATATAGAAGGTAATGGTTTGCTAAAAACATACAATATACTTACCTTAAATTTGTTGTTCAACTTATAAATAGGAAGTTTAGTGAATATTTAATATAAATTTAAATAAAAAGCAGTATTATTAGTAATTTATTATTTATAACTAACAGCTTCTGCGGGTTTTCGCCGTGTGAAAACTTTCGCTCGACGTTCGCTGTTCATACTGACAGCTTCTTCAGGATAACTGAACTGATTCTCCATGGTCCGACATTCTTCTTATATACGCCCCCGGTGCATCCAACCGTGTAGTTTCCGCTCCATTGACCGTGACGGTTCGTAGTAGGCTCTTCCACATGTTGCTAAGGTGGTACCCTTCTTCTCTGTTTACGGTTTCATTCTTTTCTATTTCTATGGCTTCCCTGATGAGTCTTTTCCCGTAGTTCTTGGTGGTAGTTATTACTTTTACATTCTTGAAATCCATTTTGTGTCCCGGTGTCGTGCATGTGTTCTGCCACCGCTGATTGCTCGTCCTTCTTAATCTTGCGTCCCTCTCGTGTTCTTTTTATTCTTATGTCGATGGCTCTTCCTGTTTGTCCGACGTAGCACTGTCCGCATTGGCATGTTATCTTGTAGATACCTCTGTGCGCCCCTTGGGTATCTTATCCTTTGCGGTCGGTAGATACTGCTGGATCGACGTTGCAGTCCGAAGCGTACTTGTACGTTACGTTTCTTCAAAATTCGGCCTACTTTTTCGGTGACTCCTGCTATGTAAGGTAAACACACCATCCCTCTTCGTGGTTCTGTAGTTTTCTCCAGTGTCGTCTTCTTCTTAGTGGCTCTCCTTATGTCGATGCAGTGTAACCATTCTTCTTTAGTGCTTTCTCCAAATGTATCTTTTCACTGGTAAGATGTTGTTCGTCACTGATGGTTTCGGCTCTGGATAGCAAAGTTTGTATTAATGTCTTCTTCTGCATCGGATGATGGTGAGATCTTGCATGCAGATATCTATCGGTGTGCGTCTTCTTTCTAAATACTGCGTGCTGTAGCATTCCCTCTTTTGTTCTCTTGACCCATAACATCCAGGAAAGGGAGATTTCCATTTTGTTCTTTCTCCATGGTAAAACTTGATGGCTGGGTGCTGTGAGTTTATGTGTTCCAAGAACTGTTGTTAGTTTTTCTTCTCCGTGTTGCCATATTACAAAAGTATCGTCGACATATCGCAGCCAACACTTGGGTTTCATATCGCTGGAACTTAGGGCTTCTTCTTCAAATGCTTCCATAAACAAGTTGGCTATTACAGGTGATAAGGACTTCCATTGCTGTTCCGTTCTTCTGCTCGTAGTATTTTCCTTCATACAAAAAGTATGTCGTGGATAAGCACAGTTTCACTAATTCAATGATGTCTTCTTGTAGTCCAAGTTCTGGAAGTAAGGCCAGTGCGTCCTCCGTGGGTATGTTCGTGAATAACGATATAATGTCGAAACTTACTAAAATGTCTGTAGGTTCAGTCTTCAGCGTAGACAGAATATCCACGAAATGTTTCGAATTCTTGGCGGTTATGTCCGGTGATCGCCTCGAAAACGGCTTCTTCGTCGCGGTATCCCTAGCTGCAGATGGCACTGGACTATCGGATCACTAGCGACGGCATCCACACTTAACTGACACAGCGGGCGTAGAATTCATCACAATGTGGGAATCTAAACAAAGGACAAAGAGAAATATGGTTTTGAAGTTACAACTGATAACAAACAAAGAAATAATATACCTAGGCGGTAAACTTGCGGTTTCTGTTGGTTCTTTATACTGGGCGTTGTCTCAGCGAGTTGATCCTCTGTTGGCGTACGTGGCGGTTATGTCCGGTGATCGCCTCGAAAACGGCTTCTTCGTCGCGGTATCCCTAGCTGCAGATGGCACTTGGACTATCGGATCACTAGCGACGGCATCCACACTTTAACTTTACCAGCGGGCGTAGATATCATCACAATGGTGGGGAATTCAAATATCCCACCACGTGGTTTAAAACTGCAATCTTGAAACATCCGATTCTTTATAGGCTTCTTCTTTCGTTGGGATTCTTTATACAGTTGGGGCTTTGAGTTAACCCACCCGGTATTTTTAATATATTTGCGTTCCAACTGGCCTACAATGGTCGTACTCCTTGGCCACTCTTTTTCGACGACCTTTCCACACGTCCGTAACTCTTACTTGACGCTAGCCCGCGCTTGCGCGCGTAGCAATCTCGGGGACTATCTTTTTACTCCGTCGCATTAGCCAATCAGGAATAGCAAAATAATCACGTGGTGACAGCAAAACTCAAATAATCATAGTTGTGGCAAGTTGTTACCTATTTAAGAAAATTACTACTTTATACCTTAATAGCGATCAGCATTGTTGTTACTTCTACTAACCATGTGCTGTAGTCATAAGTAATACGTTACTTACCACATATTTGTCAGCTACGCTGTGTAATAGCCGTTAATAAAAAGCACTATTTACAGTAACAACTTGCATTCAGGAAACTGGGTTAGTTGCAGGTATTAATTAACGAGAATAGTTCCAAGTAAACTTTATCTATTGTAAATAATTTTTTATCAAGTGAACATTTTACTTAGCCCATTTTTCTCAGTGTAGAAAAGAATGTAGACTCTCATCGTTCCTATCCGGAAATCTACGAATTGCGCCTGATCCTTTAAAATAAAATCAGCTGATAACGCCAGAAACACCATAGGCCCAAGGAACATATGTGTACATATAGGTCCAAGGTACTTACAACAAGTTTCGGTACTACCTGAATTAAACTAAAACATGTTTATGTTTCAAAAACGTTCTACTCCTAGAATTAATTGTAAGGCAAATAAAATCAAAAATCATTCTATAAATGTAACAATTTATTAAATATTGTTTCAAGAATTTTTATAATAACAGAACAATAAATTTAGGTAAATCTTACGAGAATTTTAAATAACTAAAAGTAGTCATATCTTAATGTTGCATATTGACATGCATCTGATAATACACAAGAAACTACTGGATAAACATTGCGTAAATCTTCTTGTACTATACATCCAAAAATTGATGTTTCTCTAATTTTGTATGATTGAAAGTGTTCGTTATATGACAAGCTTTCGAATCGTTTATAAACAAAGTAGATCATATTATTAGAAGAGAAAATTTCTTCTATTTGACCGAATATTGGTAAGTTATCCATAGATATAAAAATCATGTAATTTCTTTTTTCCTAGTTTTTATTGTATTATCCGGCAAAAAAAATGTTTATTTTATTTAGACTTAATAAATCGTAAACTAAAAGCTACAAAGTTTACTTATTTAATTCAAATAATTATTTTCTAATAAAATATGTTGTTAATATAGTGTCTTCGGATATTCAAATTTCATATATAGCATGTAGTTTAGGTAACATAAAAGTTTAATATAAAATTATATTTGCCTCAGAAAAATGGTATGTTACACTGTTGAAAATATTACGGTGTTGGCGTTAATTTTGCGCTAGTCAAATATTTTAGTGTTGATTTTTACAAACTTTGCCAGACGAGTTGACTAGGCGTATTTAATAGAATAGAAATGACTAGAATTTGGTGTGAATTCTTTGTTCAGATATGAGGATTTACTATTTTCTCTAGACATTCAGAAGCATCAACCAATCAGATTTTTTCCTTCGGATAGAAACATAGAAACCCCACCTAATCTAATACGTATTGCATTATAACGCACCAACTGCATTGCACGCTGTAATCTGTTTTTCGAGTTTGTTCTGCTGTATTAACATATCCAAACAAAACCACAAATTGTGACTGACCTGCAAAGTGTAACCTTGTTTTATTAAACGTTCCAGTGGGCATAAAAATTTCAACATCTTAAAGATGTATTGGGAACAACTGTTTACGTAATTAGTTCAGATTTGAATCAAATAGCATAAACATTCACTTAATTTTATAATGGTTCTCAAAAAATCATTTTAAAATTAGTACGTTTAGTTGAAACCAAAACTTTTGAATGAGTGGTTCTGTACATTTTTAAATGAGAAAACGTCTTAAAGAGAGAATATTATAGCACTAAGAAATAGGAGTTGCATATTAAAAAGACGTTGTGTTTAGAAAACGGTGTTAAATCTGTTGTGTTATTTAAACGAAGGTTCGACCCAGAATATCTTTATTCTAGAATTATACATACATACGAGCGTACAACATGTTACTACACAAAAACGGTCCTAGGTAAAAAGTAAATATATACAGCACTAGCGAAAAGTTAATATATACAGCATTGACGAAAAGTTAATACACTGAATTTACCACAAAATCATCCAATAGATCGCATTCATTTAGTTAAACAGCTAGTAAATTTGTCTAGTCTAGATCAAATAAAATGTGACTAGAAGTATTTTATAATTCCACGTGTCAGTTGGACAAAATAACCCGTTAGCAATAGACAATACTTGACTATCTTTGCTCGTCAAATTTAAACTTCTATAGTTCTCGGCAAAATAACATGAAAGGAGTGTGGACCTCTCCTGACTATTAAATTAGTCAAAAAAGTGTTAAAATTTTCAACAGTGTGTATATAGCATGTAGTTTAGGTAACATAAAAGTTTAATATAAAATTATATTTGGCTCAGAAAAATGGTATGTTAGGGTTAACATGAAATTATATTTGACCTTAATATAATATTTCTAATAAAAAAATATTGTAAACCTGTTTTTTCCGTGTATTATTTCAAGTTCCCGGACAACACTTAAACTTGTAAATATGTACGCGCATATTAACACTACTCAAAATTTACACCTTGTTTTCGTGAAGCAAAAAAGGAAAAAAAAAAAATAATTAACAACAGTAAACGAAACCCACTCACAAACCGATACATTTCTACACGACAACCCTCTGTGGCGAATCAATTAGTCTCGCTCGCCAAAAGATCACCCCCAAGACGACCATGGATGCGGTTTATTTGGTATATTGCCCTATTGTCCGCGTCCGGTCACCCACCTCATATTCCCGACGTTATCCTTGGACGTATCAGCACCAAGAAAGAAAGCATTTCAAAATTAATAGCGTCGACGTTTCGTTCCGAAACTAAATAGTGCGCACTAAAAATAATTTTTATTTCTTTATTGCGGTGGCGGTCGGCGTCCATAAACTGCTGATAATTCACTCGGTGTAGAACGTTAAACCCTTAGTGCCCATCACTATATACAGCGCTATTTCGTCCGTATATCTCGCACTGGTACTGACAGAGGTATGTATATATATAAACATGTTTGTGTATTTTGCCGGGGATCGTCGGCAAATTACGACGTAATAATTTTTCGGGTATATACGCCTAACGGAACGAACAAGGCGAATAATTTTTGTGGGGATGCGAAATTTTATTGCCTAACGGAGTTTCGGTTCATTTTTTATTGCCTCTGATTTTTAGCGTTAGCAACGTTACTTGTGGTATTGTAAAAATGCGGTTTTTAGAATTTTTACCAGCAGGCTTTTACTGTTAGAAGAGAGGAAAAGTGCACCGTTAGGTTGTGCAAATCTGGTGCTGTTACATAGAAGATGAGACGCAATTCTGGTGCTATAATAGTCGACTTTCTTTTTGCGTATTATATATCGTAAAAATCTAGGGACAATTAACTTTTTTTTACGTATTTATGGATGTTTCACAGGAATTTTGCATTTTTTATGAGCCTTTTACTTATTATATTTACAAAAAGTATGCCGTGTTGTATATCAAATTTAAGCTTTTTGACGTAAATATTACGTCGAATTGAGTAATCGTTAAATCAATAACAGTTTATTTTTTAAGGGGTACTCCATCTAATTACACATTCTTCGTAGATCAAATCGTGTACTGGTTTTTTATCGAATTATCACTTGAAATAAAAAACAATCACTTCTCTAAAGACGATTAAGAGTATAGATCAACTAAGAATAGCTATTGAACTCAGGCGAAATCCTGTGCATCTGGGAATTAGTTCGGCATCCAGACACCAACGGCGTTTTTTTACCGCGTTAATTTGAAAATGTAATTATTGCCCTAACAGCCAGAAATATTACATAGATATTTTTAAAAATATATTTTATAAATATTTTTCGTGAGAGGTTTTTGAATATATTTTTCATATTTTTTTTTCTAAATATAGATAAAATATCAATTAAAATATTTATTCCATATTTTTAAAATTAATGTAAGCGGCAATATTTTTTTCTAAAAGTATTATTTATATGAAATGAGAAAATTTTTTTATGCAATCTATTTAATTTGTCAAAATGAACTAATTGGTTCTTGGTTATTTAGAATGTTATAACGTCGATAACGAAAAGTTGAAACATACATAGAGTTGTCTAAAAGGCAAGAACTTGTTTTTTCACACTCACCATACAAGTTAATAATCAATAATTCTGGTATCTTTTAAGGCATACTGAAGATTTATCAAATTATTCACTATTTTTTAATTGAAGTGTTCTAAATAAAAAAACAAACGTATTTATTATCATTTTATTTGAATAAGCCAATAAAAATGAAAAATACTCATTATATAAATATATAAATATACTCATATTCTAAAAGACAAGAACTTGTTTTTTCACAATCACCATACAAGTTAATAATCAATAATTCTGGCATCTTTTAAGGCATACTGAAGTTTTATCAAATTAATCACTATTTTTTAATTGAAGTGTTCTAAACAAAAAAACAAACGTATTTATTATCATTTTATTTGAATAAGCCAATAAAAATGAAAAATACTTATTTTTAAGTCTAGCCTTGGCTGGTGCCAGGTACAACCCTATGGCTTTTTTCATATCTTCGGTAGTGGCGCTCTCATGGCGTTTCCTTGTGCCTCTAAAACAATGCCAATTGTTATTAGATCATACCATGAATAAAACATCGTACAACATTATCAACACCTACTAATACATTTGGAGCATTTACAATAATTGGAGTGGTAGCTACATTCTAATACTTGCGATACTTATTTTTACTTTATTTCATAATATTTGAAAACATTCTACGTACAAACAATAAAACAACAAACGTATTCTAACCTCTATTTGAGGTTATGACGCTTATCTAACCGAGATGAATCTCTTAAGCAAATAACTAGCCATTTATCTGGTAGATGCAGTACATATATGATGCATAAAATTCCTACAATTATATTATTAAACGATTTCTGTACATAACGATATTGAACATTCCAA
Organism: Protaetia brevitarsis; assembly: GCA_004143645.1. Lineage (NCBI taxonomy): Eukaryota > Metazoa > Arthropoda > Insecta > Coleoptera > Scarabaeidae > Protaetia > Protaetia brevitarsis. Next base: position 1,434,135 of record RXPK01000004.1, read on the forward strand.
TTATCTTATAAATGCCATGACATGTTCAAAGTTTTGCTTACCTCGTAGTCACCACAAAAAAATAAAACACACCCGCAACAATTAATTACACAGTTAACCCTATCTGCCCTAATCGTATACTATTATAAACTATAACATGTAACGAACAAACGAATGAAAACGTTGATGATACGCACGTGCGCGTATGCATTCTATGTACCTAATCCATAGACGCATAAACAATACTAAATCATATAACACCGGCACCGTAATGAATAGAGGTGTTGTGTTGACGTTCGCAACTTACAAATATTACAAATAATATAATACAAAACGCAGATATATTAATAGAAAAGTTACAGCGCTCAACTTAGAATACTATAAAATCATATTAGATATATATTATCTAATTTAATCTTTAAACTATCATTTTAAATAGGTACATATCTACTTAATATGTATGCATATTTTACCCATTTTATATTATTCGTCCTACGCACCAAATGTACAAAAGCAAAAATTCAATCTTTTTTTTTATATGAAATAAATATTTACAGAAATACAAACAAAATATTCTTGCAGAGTGATGAAAAATTATATTGAAAAAACATTTGCAATAAAATATTATTAATGCTACATAACATATATATTTTTTAAATGTTTTCCTAATATATTTTATGCATATTATATTAATATAACTAATATTCAAGAAAGATTTAATATTTTTTAAATATTTATAAAATATGAAATTAATATAGTTGGTCACTGGGGTGGTCTTCAAATTATTTATTATTGATAGGAGATGATTTGTGGCCAAACAAAAACTTGCTGCATAAAGCCCATTCTTTTATTCATCGATATCTAATTAATATATAAACAGAAAAACACTATAATCAATATACCTATCGATGAATAAAAAAATACGCCTTAAACTTAAAGGAAGACAGTCACAAAGATTTTTATTTTTATTGCTAAAACATACGGAAAATGTGTATGTCATTCGAGACACAAGTGCAACTTTCCGCCCTTCCTTCCATGCTGGGAAAAAAAGTTATTGCGTTTTCTATATGACCAACACGATTTGATGTTTCCTTGAAAAAGGATATAATTTTAAATTCACGCATTTCTTCGGAAATAATATATTTTTTGTTGAAACAGTTGATTCTTTTAAGTGAAAGATATTGATAATCTGAGATTCATAGAGTCCTCTTATTTATTGTGCAACAAGCTCATGCACTAAGGATGGGGATTTGCCGTTAGAATCTAGTAAATCCTTCTAGTATTGAGGAGTTGGTCGCAGTGAGCAATCCTAGCATAGGTTAAAGAAATCATCCTTTTAAAGGCGATGATTCTTGTCTGATGTTGATCTGGTGAATATACCAGATTGTTATGTTACGATAGTTGTTTCCAGCCTATTTTGTATGAAATATTATCTGTTACTGGAATGAAATAGGAGATGCGTCATCTATGCGACAATTTCTCTACTACACATAAGTATATCTGTTCATCTGCTGTACTATATGGGGAGAAAACTGCTATACGAAAATAAAATGCCATATTTATTTTACTTTCATGTAAATATTTAGTTAAATTAATAAATACTGCGCTAGCTTCAAATAAATCTACTAACCAAATTATTTGTTTAATTAATACAGGCATATTTTTAATATTCCTAAATCAAGTATTAATTTAATAACTGTAATCAAATGCATTAAAAATGGTTGAAAACAACAACATTGTTTTTCCCGTGTATAACAGTTTTAAAACCTTCAAACACTATATACTGCTATAAAGTTTCTTGGCTTATAAGTAAATCAGCATTAACTGAAAAGATTCCAATTATCTCTGAAATTTCTTTAACTTCGCGCGAAAAATATTCATTTTTGTTCATTATTGCTTGCGTATCTGAGACTTATGCACGTGGGAACATGAATAAAACTAAAATACTTCCGCGTAAAAAAAACATTCAGCTTCAATACAGGTGGTTGCATTTTCCATTAAAAGGCAAAAGTTTTAAATCAATGTATACATGCGTGTCCACGCAAATAAATCAAAACGTCCGGCTTTTCTATTTAAAATACCTACTGTTTATAATTCAATAATATCATAACGTACTTAAAAGAAACTAAAATATGTTGTTAAATATGTACATAATAATAACAATATAATATGTAATGTGTATTGTCTTACTTAAACAGAAGTTATACAGATATTATAAAATATTAATCAAAACTAAGGTGCATTCCATTTAATTACGGTTACTTTTCGTCTAAAAGCATGTAGTTATGAAGAAAATAGTCTCCCGGCAAAACAGCACGCTACTTTCAATTAAAATAAACATTTTTCTAAGAAAAGGTATTCTTTTCGTTGAACATGATAAAACCCAAAAGTTGTAAAACTTTCCATTTAATGCAATCTCTTTTCTCAGTGTATAAAAAAAAAAACATTTAAAAATATAAACCTTTCATTTAGTTACTGTTGATTAGTGTAATTATGTGCACACATAAAAAGAAATTTAAAGAAATTTTACTTAAGTTAAGAATATCATTGTTTCGTATATACGCAAATAAATATATTCTTGGAACAAAAATAATGTTTATTTAATTTTTTAAAAAAAAATATATTAATCCAAGATAATCGTTTATTGAATTAAATAAAACTTACTATTAGTTGAAACATTGTAGTCTTAGCCTAGGTATGTAGATATCTTAGTACAAGAATATTTTTCATTGAAGGAAGCTTTATGTCTTTGCAAAGAAACTTGAATTTTACTCTAAAGAAGAAATACACTTTTAATTCAAGAGATTATAGCTTTGGTTGAGAAAAGAACACTCTACTTGAACTAAATATTTGTTATTTTGAAACAAGATTGTAATTTTATTTACAACAATACTGCTTTTTTCTGAAATGTATTTTTTTATATGGAATAAACTGAACTGTATGGGTAATACGGTCTATTTAATAAAACTACTTAATCACCTCAATATTTCGTCATATATTTTATGACTTCTCTAATATTACAAAGGATATGAACCAATAGTAATGAAAGATGTAAAAATAATACTTACAAGTTCAAATATAATAATAAAGTTACAAGTTTTTTGAATTTAGAATTTTTAAAAAGTCAAAAGAACATTTTTGTAAATTTTTAAATAAAGCGGTTATTTCTAAAAATGGTTCATATTAACAGTAATCAAAATTCAATTAATTCCAAAACAGATACAAATCAACTTAACCACATTTATTGTAACATTTTACATAGTATCTAATAACATTACTTTATTTACAAAAATGTTTTTTTGACATTTTAAAAATTCTAAATTCAAAAAACTTGTAATTAAGCCAATAAATCCACTAATCCTCATAATAATAATAATAATAATAATAATCTTTATGGCCCAATAGGTCAAAGCCCAATAACAGCACAAACAATAATCAAAAATATGTACATACTATAAAAAAAAGAAATAATGAAAAATACTTAGATTATACAGAAAAAATAAATGTATTATGTATTATATATTTAGAATATAATTGCTTAAATAATAAACTCCAACAAACAATTACTCTCTTCTATGCAATTTAGCAAAGTCGTTATTTAATTAAGCCACGCCAACTGTCTGGCAATAAATCGTTGCACTACCTTATCGACATCACTGTCGACTATGATCCCATTGCTAGATAGAAGAGGAACGAATTGCCGCTGTGCGCCTTCTTTATTGGATGAACGTGACACTGGACAATGGGAATTATGAATAATTTTCAAGGATACAATGGCAGCGCTCAGATTAATATTTCACGGATGTAATAGTCCAGGAAGATATATACATTTAGATATGTAATATAGGAACATATACATACACTCTATTTATATTATTTGTGCTATAAAACTATGTTAATTTGGTACAGCTCCTCTCGCAAAAAGGTTAACAATCTGAATGGCGATTTTGATTATATATTCTCAGGTTGACATACTAATCACATACAACTGTGTTATTGGAGGTGATTTTATTCATGCCAGCCGAAGAGTAGCTCACATACGTAATGTTTACTCGAATTTGATATTCATATTTTGTGTCCGCTATTCATTTGGTAAATTGTCTATGAAAGTTGTTTTGATGACCTTGTTTTATTATTATTAGTTTTCAAATAAGGGTATTCATTCAATTTAAGGCGCAACAAGTTTGCGGCAAAAACCACAAAGGGAAGCATTTGTGTTTATCTGATATTCGCCTCTTATAACATATGTATAAACATATTTTGCATTGAAACCTCGCATTACTAAAATACATACAGTTACGGACAAATGTCATACGCATATTCTTTCATAATAAAATTAATAAAACATTTCAATTAAAATTTTGCATAACTTTATTTTTTATTATCTCTCAATACTTCCTAAATAATACTGAAAAATAAATTGGAATTAACTTTTGTCTGTGATTGTATACCTATTTCGCCACTAATATTAGATCTCTCTCATATTTTTAATAGTAAAAAATTAGAACACTGAATAGTTGAAATGAAAGCAGTAGCTGTTGCAGAAATCAAGGCATCCTTATAAATCACGGATGTGCCGTAGACAATGAAGTTTACTTTACGCTGGTTTTCTACGTGTAGTTTACATATTGTTTACATTGGTCTTTTTTCATGTAGACTATGTAAAGAATGTAAACTATGTCGACAACCCTATTTTAGGATAAACCGGCTTTTAAATTTTTAATTAATATTTATACATATTTTAACAATATTTTTTATAGATAAAAAATCTTTAATGGAAGATAAAACAAGCGTGAAAAAACATTACTTACTATTAGTAAAGCATCCCAAAAAATCTTAAAACTATATCTATTTAAATATAAAAGTAAAGTGTATACGTGCAAAAATCGCAAATTTTGTAAGAATGGATACGTTCCGCAAACATTTATTTAACATGTATTGACCTGGCCTCTAAATAGTCCGGATTTAAGTCCTATTGAAAATGTTTGAGCTGCAGTAGTACAGAATAATATATTATTATACATATATAAAGACTTCATTCCAGAAAATGCAGATAAACTATGAGAAACTTCTAGGAAGTAATCGAAATAATTGATGGATGGAGCATTGGAATGCTTCAAGATTGAAGAAATGAATTTATGCAGACGTTACAATTAGATAAAACAATAAAATAAATTTACAGTGAGAACATTTTGTTATTACAGTATCACATGTGTATATGTATGATACGTCACTAGTCAAAGTATATCCTTGCATTTACTATTGAGACGTTAAACATATTTTATTTATATTCAAATTCACTTATTGCTATATGTTACAATTAAAAAAATTACGAAGATTAAAGAAAGAGGCTTGTCTATCCACTATATCCCATACTGACCGTATATATGCGAAGTAAGGCATTCTAATAAATCAATAAGAACATTCAGAAACAGAAAATCTATTTTACCAAGGAATACATAAAAATATTATTTCAACGCGTACTTGTTTATGTCTTAATAACAAAAACTAAATTACAAAAACAAGAAATCCTGTGTCGGATAAATACACAACGAATCATACGTATTGCTGTGAACTGATGGTCCTAGCATATAAGTAAAGAGAAATTAAAAATGACAAAATTAATTAAGCTAGCTCAGCAAAAATGAATTTAAAAGGCGCCAGAGAATTCTTAAAATCTAGAGAAAATTCTTTAAAGAATTAATAGTGGGCTGTTGCAAAAATGACTTTCATTAAAATTCCCAAAAATTGAAATGGCAGATTCAAAAATAAAAGAACTAGTGATTTTTAAAATGATATTAACAATCATTAAATTTATTTAAAAAAAAAAGAAAAAAAAACATTTGATACAATTGTAACAGGATAAAAACGTGAATATAAGATTCTGGCATAAAAAACCTGCATAGATCTACAATTTAAAAAGGACAATGAAATCTTTAGCAAAACAAGAATGGTGAATTCGTTCTAGAAGGACTTTCTATACCATCAAAAAAAAATCACGTGGGTTTTAAAAATTCAAGACAAACTAAAAATTTAATTCAAATGACGTAAAGAAACAAGCAAAATCAACAATGAATATTAAAAAACAAGCTCTCAGCTTCACTTCACCCTACCCCGAGTGATAAAAATAAATTAATTATGACTACACAAAAAAAAACGGAAAATTTAAACTCTAAACGCGCTACTTCTAAAACGAATATAATTAAAAAGCCTTACATGTATGTGCACACCTATATAATACAAATTAACTAAAGAATTACAAGATAGACGAATTTAAAAATCACAAACAACGAACTACATCTTAACTGAAAAAGATTACAATTAACGGTAACCAAAAACTAAACACACGACAAAACGCGGGCTCGTCTATCTGATAACTCCTGGCCTCTAGGGTAACATCCTCATATATGTGAAATTTACAAACTCGTGCGTTCAACGCACAGCGCAACGCTAAGAAAAAACTAGCAAATAAACTATACAATACTAGTACACGCAAAATGTACAAATAAATGAAATTTAATATATACAACTGTCAAATAAAAATGATTCTAACAATTAAAACAAAATTCTTAACAAAAATAAGAATAGTGGAAAACTCTAATCTGTTTTGATAAGGCTGATTTGAAATAAATATAAATACACCATTTAAATTTCCCGAACCGGGTGCGCAGACACAGCAGTATTTACATGCGATAAAGTGGCAGTCGAGTAAAAGCTATAAGTCCATCCTAAAAAATTGCTTGCTCGCCACATACATTTCTCGTGTACGGTCGGTAACTTTTTTTTGTAGAAGTATACAGTGACAACAAAGAATTCACGTTTATTTAAGTAAAAAACATAATTTTCAAATTATAACTTTAGAATGTAACAGCTTAAGCAACCTACCTGATTGCACTAAGGGATAGGATGCTGGGTTTATTGTAAGGACATTTTACAGCTCCTCTATAAGTAGAATCACAGTAAATTATTTATTCCATGATTTGATACTTACTGCAAATATTTGCTTTATTTAATAATAAAGATTTGCATTTACCTGCTTCGTCCCCTGTAATATTCTCGCCTTCTTTCGCCCAAAACCGTAAAACCAAAAAAAAAAAACATAAAATAAACAATCTTCAAGCGTTTACGACGCCATTAAAGTGTATCCATTAACAGATTCACAACAACATTTACGGTCGAAAATCTTTGAAAACCTTTTAGTTCCTTTTCGGCTCTGGCAGGACCATTATTACCCGCTGTAAATTGATAAACGTATGCAAATCCCTGCTTGGGGTATTGCACTGCGACTCTTCAAATCTGTACCGTTTTTAAACGGTGGTCCAGTTGGAATTGCATCGGCTCTTAGGAAGGAAAAGGATCAGCTGAACCTCTTCGTCTTGCTGGGTGATGAGTCTATTAGCGGCAATATACCAATAAAAATATTAAATCTTAACGGATATTGAAGTTTTAGCATGTCTAAGCATCTAAGGTCGTCCTTTATCAGCTGCTTACCCATCCTCATTATTACGCAGTAATATCTACTATTGGGTATTAGGTATGTACTAGCATAATGTTTAAGGGGAAGATTAAACGAACCGGCCTATAACCAATAAAATATTATTCGAAAGGGATTTTAAGGAATTTACCTTTACTGTACGCCGCGTTGCAAAACTAGTAGGCTAATATTTGCAGTCGAAAGAAAGCTGGATCATCGTCTTAGTTTTGAAAATTTTACACAGGAAATGTAACTAATTTAAATATAAATCTTTTAATGAATTTACTCAACAGTTTTTTTATACCAACATATTTTATAGTTGTAACGTTTTCATTAATAATTTGACATGACAACGCAATATTGGGAAAACCTTAAAACAATTAACAATCAAGTGTTGAAGAAGACTTATTAAAATAGTCAAAACGTTTTAAGTACACACGGAAAAAAAAATTGTCAAAAAACCAACAATTGTAGAACACTTAACTACAAAGTGTCGTGGAATACCGACTTGGCTACAACTTAGTTCTAAATTTCTATCAACGATTTAGTTAACGATTGTATTCTATTAAATACAATATTTAGTAAAAATACTGAAAAATCTATTCAGCGTGACACAATAGTGGAACAATTTTACTACCGATATTGTACCAAAATCACCTATTAGGAAGTAAAATTTAGTACAAATTTTCTAACGATTTACACACTTTGTGTGAAAATACAACAGTATGTTCAAATACACTACAATTTGAAGTAAAGAACTAGGTGTGTATCAATAATAAAGCATTAAATGCAAAAATTTATTCATATATGAAAAATAATACAATATAAATATAACAGTATAAGAAACAATGAATGTAAATATTTTTATACATATGCGAAAAAAAAACAAAACTTCAAAACACACATTAGCATCAGCAAATCAGCAAGAACTCGTGTATGATGCAGCGCATTGACGTGACTCTATTTGGTGTCCTAAATGGTTTACTTATAGAGTTAGAAGATACCGACAATTGAAAGTAATCCTTGAACTTAGCTCGATTAGTTTTCGACACCCAATACAGAGAAACTCCTTAATGCCATTGAGTTTAAATGTTTAAGCATTCTTCATTACTCCCTTATCTAAAAACAAAAATGAGTTAAATTAGATAACACAAGTGTGTCCCATAAGCAATTGAAAAGAGGTAAAATTAACTCTTAGGTATTCTAGAGTATTTTAGTAAAATTTGACCAACAGCTACTATAAGTTACACACCAGAAGATACAGCCACTAGTAAAATATTTACTTATGTGGTTAAAAAATTAATATCGTTTCAGATAAGACAATATGTTACATAATTTCGATATATTGCTATTAAGCCATGCATAATATTCACTTCTTTGTCTTACTTTAAACACATCAGTAGTTTTCCAGTTCGAGTGTGCACTTGATTACAACAAACTCCCCATCGCTCCAAATTAGGTATTCTAATAGTGCATAAACCACGTCAACAGCTAAAATGTCAAATGCGTGTAAACTATGATATAAACTGATATCCGAAAAAATGATGGCGCTTACTCGAATAACGCCTCTGACGACTAGGATTCATTGTTAGCTTTGCCATTCTAATCGCCATTGGTGTATTTAAATTAGAGACTTATCAGAACAAAAATATCGAAAAATAAGAACTTGTGTCAAAAACTGCACATCTTGTCGGTACTCTCGACACAAACATTGTTGAAAAAAAATGTACAGTTGTGTGAATATACAACAAAAGTTTAAACTACAAATTAAGTATTTTTGCGAAACAACATGATAATTAACAAAATCTGTGATAATGTTACATAATTAGCTAATTAGTGCACAATTTTTCTCTACAATATGTGTTATTTTTCCAAGAGATTTTTCCCGTGCAGGTTGAGAACTGTTTTATTATCATCCAGCCAATATTCACTAAAACTTTTCAAGAAAAAAAATCAAATAAAATATTTAATTGTTTGCATTTATGCAATTTACCAAACAAACAAATTTTGCTTATAACCGTACCCTTAAACAGCTCAGAAGAGTAAAAATAGAATTAAAATATATTTTATAATATTTTTTCGTGAGTGGGTTTTTTGAATATATTTTTATATATTTTCTAAATAAGATAAAAATATTCAATTAAATATTATTCATATTTACAAATTATGAAGCGTTTATTTTTTCTAAAATATTTGTAAAAACTTTATATGAAAATTGAAATTTTTTATGCAATCTATTTAATTTGTCAAAATGACTAATTGTTCTTGATTATTTAGAATAATAAAGTCGATAACGAAAAGTTGAAACATACACAGATTGTCTAAAAGACAAGAACTTGTTTTTTCACATCCCATACAGTTAATAATCATAATTCGGGCATCTTTTAAGGCATACGAAGTTAAAATTAATCACTATTTTTATTGAGTGTTCTAAACAAAAAAACAAACTATTAATTATCATTTTATTTGAATAAGCATAAATGAAAAATACTTATTTTAAGTCTAGCCTGGCTGGTGCAGTAAACCCTATGGGCTTTTCATATCTTCGTAGTGGGCCTCATGGCGTTCCTTGTGGCCTCTAAACAATGAAAGTGTATTAGATCTACCATGATAAAACATCGTCAACATTATCAACACTACAATACATTTGAGCATTTACAATAATTGAAGTGGTAGCTACTTCTAATACTGTACGATACTTATTTTACTTATTTATAATATTTGAAAACATTCTACGTCAAACAATAAAAACCAACGTTCTAACCGTATTGAGGTTAACGCTTATCAACGAGATGAACTCCTAAGCAATCACTAGCAATTTATCTGGTAGATCATACATATATGAGATGCATAAAATTCCTACAATATATATTATCAACAATTTCCTACATAGCGATATTGAGCATTCAAATTATCTATAAATGCAAGACCATTCAAAATTTTGATTACCTCGTAGCACCAAAAACTAAAACACCCGCAACAATGAATTCACAGTTACCCTAATCGCCCTAATCGTATAGTATATAAACTATAAAGTAACGGACAAACAATGAAAAACGTTGATGATACGCTTGCATCTATGTACCTATCCATGGACGCATAAACAATACTAAATCACTATAACACCGCACCTAATGAATAGAGGTGTGTTGACGTTTACAACTTACAAATATTACAAATAATATAATCAAACGCAGATAATTAATAGAAAAGTTATGAGCGCTCAACTTAAGATAACAATTAAATGAATTAGATATAGTATTATCAATTAATCTTTAAAACTATCATTTTAAAATATACGCATATTTTACCCATTTATATATTCGTCTACGCACCAAATGCTACAAAAGCAAAAAATTCAATCTTTTTTTATATGAAATAAATATTTACAGAATACAAAAGCAAATATTCTGCAGAAGTTTATGAAAAATATATGAGAAAACATTTGCAATAAAATATTATTAATGCTACATAACATATATATTTTTTAATGTTTTTCAATATATTTTCTATAATATATTTTATGCATGAATTAATTAACTAATATTCAGAAAGATTTAATATTTTTTAANAATATGTTATTACCTTAACAACCAGAAAATCACATAGATACTTTAAATAATATATTTATAAATATTTTCGTGAAGTTCTGAATATATTTTCATATTCTTGTTTCTAAATATAGTTAAAATATTCAATTTAAAATATTTTATTCCATATTTTAAAATAATGTAAGCGCAATATTTTTTTCTCATAATTGTAAAATATTTTTTAAAATTATATCAATGAAAATTGCGTTCTATGCAATTCTATTTAATTTGTCAAATGAACTAAAATTGTTCTTGGTTATTTAAGGATGTTAACGCGATAACGAAAAGTTGAAACATACATAGAGTTGTCTAAAGGCAAGAACTTGTTTTTTCACACTCACCATTACAAGTTAATAATCAAATAATTCTGGCATTCTTTTTAAGCTTATTTGAAGGTATTAGCAAATTAATCACTATTTTTTAATTGAAGTGTTCTAAATAAAATAAAACAAACGTATTTATTATCATTTTATTTGAATAAGCCAATAAAAATGAAAAAATACTCATTTTTAAGTCTAGCCTTGGCTCGGTTGCCAGGTACAACCCTATGGGCTTTTGCATATCTTCGTAGGTGGCGCTTGCTCCATGGCGTTCTCATTGTAGCTCTAAAACAATGCCAATTTGTATTAGATCATACCATGAATAAAAACATCGTACAACATTTACCACACCTACTAATACATTTGGAGCATTACAATAATTGGAGTGGTAGCTACATTCTGATACTTTACGATACTTATTTTTACTTTATTTCATAATATTGAAAACATTCTACGTACAAACAATAATACAACACACCGTATTCTACCTCTATTTGAGGTTTATGACCGCTTATCTACCGAGATGAATCTCTTAAGCAAATCAACTAGCAATTTATCTGGGTAGATGCAGTGTATATCTATGATGCATAAAATTCCTACAATTATTATTATTAAACATATTTTCTGTACATACGCGATATTGAGCATTCACAATTATCTTATAAATGCTATGACATGTTCAAAGTTTTGCTTACCTCGTAGCTCACCACAAAACTAAAACACACCGCAACAATTAATTACACGTTAACTCTAATCTGCCCTAATCGTATACTATTATAAACTATAACATGTAACTGACAAACGAATGAAAATATTGATGATACCCACGTGCGCGTATGGATTCTATGTACCTAATCCATAGACGCATAAACAATACTAAATCATGTAACACCGGCACCGTAATGAATGCAGGTGTTGTGTTGACGTTCGCAACTTACAAATATTACAAATAATATAATACAAAACGCAGATATATTAATAGAAGAGTTACAGAGCTCAACTTAGATACTAATTAAATCATATTAGATATATATTATCTAATTTAATCTTTAAACTATCATTTTAAATAGGTACATACCTACTTAATATGTATGCATATTTTACCCATTTTATATTATTCGTCCTACGCACCAAATGCACAAAAGCAAAAATTCAATCTTTTTTTATATGAAATAAATATTTACAGAAATACAAAGCAAATATTCTTGCAGAGTTATAGAAATATATTGAGAAAACATTTGCAATAAAATATTATTAATACTACATAACATATATATTTTTTAAATGTTTTCCTAATATATTTTCTATAATATTTTTATGCATATTATATTAATATAACTAATATTCAAGAAAGATTTAATATTTTTTAAATATTTATAAAATATGAAATAAATATAGTTGGTCACTGGGGTATGATTGTGTGTGAATGCAAGGCTCTGGATTCAAATAGACAAGCAAGTTTTGGCAAACTAAAGATGAAGTCATGTGATTACTTCGATCAACCAGAATACTAGAATGACTGGTGTACTTTAATAGGCCGGAGAAATGGCAGGTTAAATATAAAAAAAAAAGTCAATAGCCTGCATTGTTTCCGGAGACGACTACCACAAACAAAGCCATTTAATTATAGGAACAAAAATATTCAGTTTATTCAAAAATAATTCATGCGTATCTACACATCACCTTTAAGTAGACATTAGAAACATAACCTAAAAACAATGCGCAACAGCAGTTCCAGGCATAAATCAATAACGTTGAAGGTCAAAATATCGTCTACGCTAAATACCTTGACATGACAGAAATAGCGCTTCATGCCTTAAGGAGATTCCTAACAGTCTCCTCATAGCATCCCTAGAGCAAACGCGGCTTGGCTTCCGTCAAATCCTAACAATGTTAAGATAAACAACCCCGAGATCCCTCTCCCCGATCATCCGGGGAGCAGACAGGAGGAACTGTGTAGTGGATGGATGCAATCCTCAATCATGCGTCCCCATTCTTCTTGTCGTTGTCGCCAAATCACCGCCACATTCATCCGATTCATTTGTGTAATGTCCGACGAAAGGGGGCGTTATCCGTATCCCTGATTTTCACTGTGATGGCGCGATGAGAAAAAATTGAAACAAATGTTAGATCGACGATAGGAGGATCCGGCAGCTATTCTGCTCTGGAGAGAAGAAGAATTCCACGGAGGGAGGATCGGAAAGTATTAATCTAGTGATTATGGAGTTTGCGAAGACTGTAAATGAAGTAAATTCGGCTTTACGATCTTGTTTACGTCGCCTATTCTGGGCGTTTCATTACGCCGTTGTTGCATTCTATTTGATGAAAGAATTCTGTCGTAAAAATATATTTCATCGCTTTTGGATGTTTTGCTAACGGAAAATGGTATCACGTTTTTAATCAAACTATATCATATAAAGTTTTGCATTGTATTATATCGTAAAACGTTACAGCAATTTCAACAATATATAAATCCTGTAATTGTTATTACTAGTATTGTGGTTACACTTGCATTCACATTGCAACTTCAATAAACCGAAAAAAAGATCAGCATTTACGATTATAAAATTTGCAAAACACATTCTTGAGCTTCCAAAGAATACCGTCCTGTAGAGTTTTCCGGATCAGCATTTCCACAGTGGTCTGAAATAAATTTTTATAACGATTGTATGCTATTTTTGGTATTAAGTATTAAGCAAAAGAATATCAACCCTCTCACTAACTTTTAATGAAAGACCTAATGTCAGATTCGGAAAAAAGAGTTTTATGTAGCAAATGTCTCATGAAAGGAAGGTTATATAAAATGTACTTCTCAATAAAAAAAATAATAAAACAGTGTTAAATGAAGACATCTAATAATAGGCGAATTTTTATGTGCGTTATTTATCGATGGAGGTGGTCTAAATGGCCAAACAGAACGAGTGGTGTAAGATGGAACATTAAAGTTAACACAAGTATTTCTTCGCAAAAAAATCTGTAGTTACAAATCTTAAACAGAAATAATATATCTCGGCGAGTACGGCATGATTGCGTAGAAAACATTTTAAATAAAGTTCTTTCATAGCTGATAGCAGGCATATGAAATCGGAATGTTAAAAATTTAACGATTTTTTTCTGAACAGACTCTATAGCATTAATATAAACATTATATTGGGGATTCCACACGACAGTCGCATATGAAAGAATACTATGGACATGTGCATAATAAAGGGTAGTAAATATTGATAATTTGGAAAAAAAAAATTGTTAAGCGGATAATAACCAATTTTTTTAAATGCTTTAATTAACCACATAAAACAGCTTGTCGAATAATAGTTTAGCTGTCAGTAGTACCCCCAAATCACGATTTCAGAACTACCGAAAGCAAATGTTATGTAAAGTAAATAGGAAATTGTATTTAATTTTATTTGTCTCGTAAAGCAAATAATTTACATTTATCTAAATTTAAAGAGAGTTTGTTAATAATGCAATTATTCTTGAAAATCGTATGTAAATCCTGCTGTAAATGAAATTGATCGGAAATAGAAATGATTTCAGTAAAAAATTTAATGTCATCAGCGTATAAGAGGAATTTTGAAAAATGAAAGCATGACGCAATATCATTAATATATATAAGGAAGAGAAGCGATTATGTTTTGTTTTCGAAGTTCTAAAAAATTAATACCAAAACGTCTGGTCTTTGGATTCGCTATGTGCTTCATGTTGCATGGTCATGAGTGAGTCAGAAAACCAAAGGAGATAATTAACAGGATCTTCATGGGGGTATATCAACCATATTTTTCGACATAAATACTAGAGTTTCTCCAGTGTACCTACCAAAGTTTTATGGGTTGACCACAAAATCGCTCTTCATTGTTGGCGAAATACCTCCAACTCTCTGAAGGAGATTTTCATCAAGCCCGAAAACTTCAGTTGTGACCTATGGATTTTGCAAAAAAAAATCCCGACCGTGTTCCCTTTGCCCTTTTATCACACTTAGCAGAAATGATATGTTCAATAAATCAATTCAATGACATCTTATAACACCGTGGGCGTGGATGGCATTTAGTATGATAACATTAGGTATTGTTCAACAAGCTTCAATTACCCGGATTCTTAAATCGTTTGTTCCGTGGCACTGCTGAATAAACCCGATCTTGGAGATATCCTCAAAACCAAAAACCTAGAGGCGAAGATCGGGTGAACGCGCAGGCCAGTGAGTAGGTTCATACGTGCCAATCCATTGGTCATTAAAATTTGTCGAGTCTTGTTGCAAACTTTTTAAATGAAAATTACAAAATTGTATCGTTTTGGATTGAATCATTTTCATTTATTGCATGGACTTTTTGGGAAATAAATGGCTTAAATTTGTGTTTTTTTAATATTGGGGACGCAGTGCTTCGTACGTACCAATTATGTTTGCAATATTACGAACCGAAGTTTAGGCATTCAGCAACTAATAATGCGTTCAGTTCCACGTTTCCAGAAAATTTCCTATATTCGGTAATTTGAAACATCCAAATCCTCTCAAATTTTCTTCAAGTCGGCTGAACTTGCCATGTTGTGGATATTCTCTTTCCGGAAAACGTTCCATATAAACATCTGATTAGCGTTTTTATTAGATTCAAAACAAACTTGCAGAATATCAGTCGGTTGATTAAAATTCATGTTTTACTTTAAAAATATCGAAATTTACATTACATCAAATCAAAAAAAATATCTTAATAAGATTTGTTATAATGTAAGAGGCTCACTGAATGGTGCCGATACTCGATTTGAAATCTTAAATGGGAACCCCCATTTTGTATTGCAGATTCGGATTCTATGCCGTCAAGTATGTAGTTTTTGTTTGGAACTTTTTTTCAATTCGTAACAGATAAATAAAAATACACAGAAAAGAGAAGCAAGCAAACATGATTTTGTGTTTTTTTATTCTAACATAAACTAACATTTCAAAAAGCCATTCAACAACGAAGAACTTTACTTTATCATACCCTTCATAGCGTCCATTACTGTTCAAATATTCAACACTAACTAACTTGTATTGGATTAATAATTTATAATCTAAATGGGGATCGGACAATGTGTAAGTTTTTACAGCTTGTCAAGTACTGAATAAAGTACGGTTTTGTATCATTGAATAGCATTCCAATTGCGAATAAATAAATGTATCGAAGGGAAGGGGCACAGTTTCGAACACATGGCTCTGTGAAATGTTAGTTTATGTTAAAATAAAAAAAAAAACACAAAATCATATTTGCTTGCTTCCCTTTTTTGTGTATTATTTCTAGACGTTGACAATCATGTTTTTTGCTATTACAGCGCAATCTGTTACGAATCTAAAAAAGTTTCAAACAAAGACTACATACTTGATGGCGTAGAATCCGAATCTGCAATACAAAATGGGGGTTCCCATTTAAGATTTCAAAGTTGCCCTCCCAGAGTGGGATGGAGGGTAAGGTGGGGGATCGAGTTCGTCACCATTCAGTGAGCCCTCTATATTATAACAAATCTTATTAAGATCTTTTTTGATTTGATACAGTGTTTTAGAGATATTCCGTTGTCTCAAGGTCAAAAGCTCACCTAGTATATGCGCAATGCTCTATTTTCTATACCGATTTTTCCATGGCATTCTACAGTATAACAAGTGACTTTACGAGAATGGATCGGAAAGTGTTTTAAATAGTTTTCCCTCTTCTAAGTTTACTTCCGAACATTACTTCGTCAGCTGTATGAGAGCCCGCATTAGAGTGCAGTCGATATTTGTTTAGTTCATGATTTCGATGGGTGTTCAGGTAGTGTCAATCATTTATTTACGAGCAAATCTACTAAAACTTACTTACATTTTGGTTCAAAAAACTTTTTTTTGGTAACATATTGGCATACTGTGAGCGAAAAAAAGTACTTTAACTGAGGCAAAATTGATGAAATGAAAGTAGGTTGATGGTACTTTTGCATAACTTGATAACTTTTTATTTTAAACAACTTTTCTTAGTAATACTTTGGCATACTGCTAACAGCAGCACATAAAAGCATTGTTGATTTAAAAAAATTGAAAGCCAACAAATGAGTTTCAGACCAAGCATTGCTATCCATTTTTTATCGATTATACCTATTGTGAACTCAATCCGGGGACCTTGCATTTTTCATTAATGATATGAAAGTGCACTGTGAGTGAGGTGGTGACAACATCAAATCTAAATAAAGGTGATTTTCTTCATTTCATTTGAATGGCTTGATTTATGAAGAGAAAAATAAATTAATATAAACATCATAAAATTATTATTGTGACATATTTATTATCTCATTTTAACACTACTGGATGGATTGAATAAATTCAGCAATTCTGTTGTTTATATACAACGCGTGCTGAATAAACTTATTTTTTTCAGTATCTTTAATATCATTTAAGTACAGGACTACTTTTATTGAATTAGTAGTTTATATTACTAGAGGAGTAAATACGAAAACCAAATAGTCGCACAGTTAATATAATTTTTTATAGAGTTTCCCAGAACTGATTAAGGAAGTTGTTGCCTCAAATTCCCGATGATTATAGCATACTCTGGAGGCATTATAAACGCAACGGTATTATTGTGTTGCGTAACCGAACTTCCGAAAGAATTTACCCGAACATATTCGTATTAACTCCGGAGTGAAATCAAACAAAGTTTAAATTTATGTAAATGTATACGTCGACCAGACAGTCTGAATGCAAATGCGGTGCAGAAGTTTGTTGGGAACTTTCGCAATCTGCAAATAGGGTAAATTTTTTCTTGTTTTATCTTTTCGTTAGCGTTGCGGTATCGAATGAAAAAGGCAAACAGAATGTCATGTAGTTATAACTTAATTTGTGTAATGGTAAAGAAGCTATAACTCGGGTACTGTAAATGCAATTATTTATTGTGAGATATGGCTTGAAGTATTTCTCGTTAGTTTTCTGACTCTAGAATAATATGATGAAGATATAACGATGTTCCATTAAAATCGCATAAAAGGTATATATACACGGGTTCTACATTACAGTCTTTAAGATATTTTTAATCAGTTCTAATTTGGGTTTGAATTCATTGTTGGATTCCAAAGTAATCACTATTACACACATACAGAAAGTCAACAAAAACAAAGAAAAAATAATAACTTAGATAGAATAGATGAAAGAAAGAAGATTAAAGAAAAAATAAAAAATCAAAAAAAAAAATACATGCTTATATGAAGCTAGAAATAAGCATAAATTATTTATAATTGAAAGTTATAAAGAAACAAAAAGTTCTTATACTAATGTATGTCAAGATAAAGAAATAAATTCTGAAATGGTATAATAAACCTCCCGTAATAACAATTGTTTTATCTCTCTCTTAAAGGTATTGATCAGCATCTCCCTGTACTTAAGGGGTAGGTTATTGAAAAATTTGATGGCTTGGTGGCGCATAGAAAGTTGAGTGGCCTTTACTCGATGGCACGGAATCTCTAAATTTATATTCGTTCTTGTATCGTATTCATGTAAGTGTAAGCGTTGTTTTAAAAAGTATTGAAATTTTCTTTAACATATATTAAAACAATTATAAATGTACAGACAGGGTACGGTCAACACCCCAAGGTTCTTAATAGTGATTTAACAATGTTCGGGTGGGTGATACTCTGCGTAATAATCGTAATATCTTTTGTTGAATTCGTGAAATCTTATAGCGGATGGTGAAGCTCCCCAATAAAATTATACTGTAATTAACTGAACTAAGAAATTGGCATAATATAATAATCAATGCAACATTAACATCTGTGAAGTCTATTATCCTTCTTATTTGATAACAGCAGCATTAAGTTTAGAACATAATTCATTATGTGATGCTTCCAATTTAGTTCAGAATCGATAGCCACACCTAACAGATTTATAGTTTTAGTATTACCCCTTTTCAATGAAAAAAATAATTTTTGAGTCTTATCAGAATTTAATTTCACAACTTATTTAGCTGCAAACCAACTCCGTAGCAGTCTCAAACGATTTATTTTCATAAAGTAAGTAAAGAAGGTATTGTTTCACCTTTTTGCACAAGAGTAACATCATCAGCGAACATAATAGAATGGCCAGTAATCTAAGTTAGGTATAAATCATTGACAAATATAATGAAAAAAATGGACCCAGCTTCGAACCTTGAGGGACACCTAAACAAATATTCTGAAGTACTAGAAACATTTTTATTTTACATCCACCACTTGTTTGCGGATCACATAGATAAGATTGAAACAATTTTTAACGGTTATATCTCTGATGCCATAATGTTCTAATTTGTTTAAAAGAAATTCATGATTGACACAATCGAAAGCTTTGCTTAGATCTGTGAGATTGCTGAACATTTTTGTGATTCATCAATTGCTTTTATTATATCTTCAATTACTTTATTTAATACTAAGATAGTCGATTTGTTTTTACGATAACCGTACTGATACTGACAAAAATAAAAGTTTTTTTCAAAATAATTAACTAATCTAGTGTCAGTAAATCTTCAAAAATTTTCGCCAGCACGGGTAGAATTGCTATTGGCCTGTAGTTATTTATTAAATCTCTGTGCCCTTTCATAAAAACAGGTATAATTTTAGCTATTTTAAGTTGTGCGGGAAATTTTCCTTCTATAAAGCATTTGTTAATGATTATTCCTAAAGGAGAACAAATGACATAACCAACTTTCTTTAAAATATATGCAGTAAGTCCATAAATGTCAGGACAAGTACTATCATTTAATGACAAAATAGTTTGATATATTTCAATTTCATTAGTAGGAAAGAGGTAAAAAGATTTACTATTATTAACGGGAACGTTATTTAAGTAATTATCAAAAGAATTCTGACTTTGCGGTATAGCTTCAATAGTTGAAATTGGAATTGAAGCAAAAAAGTCATTAAAGTCGGTATAAAAGTTGGAGTAAATAATTATCCCAAACAAATCTAGTGATATAGTGTAGCGCAGAATGATCTCATATTTTGTTTGCTTATTACTATACTGCTGTAACAAATTTTGTTGTTTATTATATTGCCAATTAAGCCAATTCCTGAAAGTTGGCAGTAATCAAACTGAAATAAATCGTGAGAAAATGGTGACAAGTGACAAGTGTACTAAAACAGCCTGTAGATATTTATATTTATATAAAAAGATTTATGCAGCATTTATGTCTATTTACGCCCACGAAAATATCTGTTTTAATTATGTTGACTAACTATAAATAAACATATTTTGTATTTGCCAAAGCTTTTTTAAGGCGGAAATACAAGGAAGTCTACAGAATATAAAATATTACTTACTCTGAGATTAGATAAATGTTATAACGTTTCGTTATAACAGAAATAGTACTATAAATAATACTGTACTTGTGTATTGATAGGGCAGTATGTACACACCTAATGTAAATCAGTAAACATTATAGATAGAAACAAAATTTTTAAATCGAGAATTTATCCTAGATCGGTGTCATCGACTTTATTCGCATAAATTAAAGAACGCAGCCTTTCCTAATAAAATTTATTTGTTATAGTGTCGTTTCCAGTAAATGACCTTCAATAAGCAGGAAATTTGGAAATACCACAATTTGTAGGTTGCTCCTATTTGCGTTGGAGTTCGACCTCATTGTTGAAGCATATTATTGCTTTTTTTTTTTATATGGACGCACATGAATTATCAAAATAACAATGCATAGATATTTATAGACAATTGTTTATGTGGTTGTATTTAACGAATGGATGTTGGTGTTCTTTCACATCGCAGTTCCAACATTGTTGATGTATATTTTTATACTATAATTTACATTTATCATTGTTAGAAGTGTAAACATAGCAATAAAATGTGGTATCTGAATATTTTATTTACGTATGTAGGCTTTTTGTGTTTGGAGTAATCTGCGATTATATATGTGCAAACATCAACGGAAAGGAATACAAAATCGTAGGCGTCACACGATTTCACCCACAAGTAAACTCAAGAGCCGATATATGTACAGTTAAAGAAAAACGTGTGGACATTTCTTTAACACGATTTAATTGAAATATATCTAGGTATTCTAGTGCTATACATTTATTTTTATCATTAAATATCATAGAAATAGAAAATGCAATTATTTTAATTAAGTGCGATAAGAATACAGTAAAAATAATATACAGGTCCCACCGAACGGAGTCACTAGATTATTTTGAACTTCTGGCAGGAATTTGATTTTGAAACTTGCGGTATAGACATGGGCCACTGTGATCTATTTAAGGAAAATATTTTCAACTTTTTAGCACTTTCGGTATACAGGGTGTTGATATCAACTTCCTTATTTTAAATGGAATGGTACAATTTTTATCGGTACAATGAATGTATCGAGTCATTTGCATTCAGTTTACATCAGGGTTCCCTATCCCTGAACTCAACCGTTTTTGAGATATTTGCAATTTTGTTGATTTTTTGACGTTTGCACTGTTTCAAGTGAAATTAAATAGCTGACGAGGTATCAGATATTTAGTGATTCTACTAGTGTCAATGTAAAAGTACAAAGACGTAGGTAGAAAGTGTTATGGCAATAATAACCAAATCACATACAGGGTGTTCGAAAACGCATCTCCAATGTGGATACTTTTAAACCAACAAAGCTTTTTTATTTCAAATGGAACATGGTATTTTTTACTACAGCATTGAATGCAGCGTAAAATTTTACATCGATTGACATTAGGGTTTGGTATACCTATTTTTGATATTAGCATTTATTGCCTAAAATGACTAATTTCCAAGTTTCGAGTAAATAAAATATGTTTTTCCCAAAAACACTCTGTATATTATTTTTAGAATGATGCGTTATCTTTTTTTGCATTGTTTGGTTTCCATACCTGATATATTTATCATTGGAAGTTTTCCAATTATTGGCAAATTTTATGTAATTGTAATTATAAAATATTAATAAGCCATAATTATTATGCGACAGCAAATTACATGTTAATATTTTTGTCTGCTTATTAAATACATAGAAATAAGTCAAATTAAAAAAAAAAAACTAAGAAACTATTATTCTGAAAGAATATTTATATTGGACATTTTCGAAAACTTTTAATAGTTTGTTCCTGATTTATGTTTAATACCTAGTTTAATACAAAAAGCCAAAAGACTGCATTGTTTCCGGAGACTCCATGTCAGATGGCTTCCCTACAAAGAAAATAGCTGGTCTAGTAAGCGAACAATATTTGAAATATTATGGGTGTATTTAGGATATCTGCTTTAATTTCCCTTTGTATTTTATTTTTTTGAGGTTTTTATTGATTGCAAATAAGTGTAGGTATCTAATCATTGTTACATTCTTCATGAATGTAGAATAAGTCTAAAATGTTATTTGTAAAATGTAACTTTCAATGTTTTTCTTATTTCTTTCGATTTATATTTTACTTGTTGGAAGAAAATGTGTGAAGGAGTTGACAGCGTTAAGACTTACTATAAAAGATATGATTTGTTAATACTGCATAGATTTATCACTGCGCAATTTCATAAATTCCCATAATGGATATCACTTATTTGTTAATACATCTCATGGCCTACTAATATCTAATAATTAATGTGCGTTCTCTATGACTAAAAGACATTACTATTAGTAAGAAATTAGTGAACGTCAGATATCTGAAACATAAATATTTAGATAGGTTAGGCAAATAATGAGAGTGTTTTGTTGGAAAAACTCACTTTATTTGTTTGAAACTTGGAATTTAGGCATATTTTTAGCAATTTTTTTGCAAGAAATGCTAATACTTCAAAAACTATTAATAATAGGTATACCAAACCCTAGTATCAATCGATGTAGAATTTTGTGCTGCATTCATATGCTGTAGTAAAAATACACATGTTCCATTTGAAAAAAAAAAGTTTGTATAGCTTTAAAAGTATCCACATTGGAGGCGCGTTTTTGAACACGCTGTACGTGATTCAGTGATTATTGCTATAACACCTTATAGCTACGTTCTTGTATTTACATCGACTTTAGTAGAACCACTAAATATCTGCTATCTTATGAAATATTTGATTTTATTTGAAATAGTGCAAATGTCAAAAAATCAACGAAAATGAAAATATCTCAAAAATAGTCGAGTTTAGGGATGGAAGGTTCCCACCTTCATATAAACTAGTTGCAAATGACGCGCCAAATTCATTACACCGATAAAAATTATACCATTCTATTTAATATACGAAAGTTGATATCAACACCCTGTATACCGAAAGTGCTATAAAATTTAAAATATTTTCCTTAACTAGATCACAGTCGGCCATGTCTGCACTGCAAGTTTCAAAATCAAATTTGAACTAGAAGTTCAAAAAAATCTAATGTCCCAGTTCGGTGGGACACCTGTATATTTAGTATTATTAACTGTAAAAAACCGATGTACCAAAAACTCGTGTTGGAAATAAAAATAATTCTAAGGATCGCGTAGAATTAGGGGTGCATAAAATATTCTCCCTGCTAACTGTATTTTGTGTTGCATACGCATTAGACGTATGTCCACATACTTAATTCTTAAACTGTACATAAGACTCCGGAGTTATTTTATTTTCATCTACATCTGTACATACATTACATATTTCATGTGTGAAAGAATCTCCCTCGTATCTCTTTGCATGGACGTAAACAGTCTCAGTATTTACGCAAAGACAAATTTATTGTATAGGTACGAACCTCTACGAAGAACGATAAACAGAACAACTTTCCTCTTCTTATCACGTATCCCAGATAAACTCTATCATAATGGTAGATCTCGCGTGTTCCTCCTTACGTACAGGACATGCAAACGGAATATCTAAATTTAGTATGTACTACACGTCGAATGGGAGAAATGGTTGTTGGTATATATTCGACTCACAAGGTCAAGGATATATTATATTTTAGCGGTCGACTAAATCTAAATAAGTTTCCAAACTGATGGGGAGGAATGCTATTTCTAGAAAGTGATTTGTATGCTATAAATAGTTCCGCCGAAATTATGAGAATGATTTAATATAGGGTAATAAAACTAACAAGCGGATGTTGAATTGGTATTTAGCTACTTTGTTATTAGTTATTAGATACAGCGACAACTCATATACAGTGTCAGTCTGTAATCTGGAATAAATTCAGTAAAGCGAAGTCAATCCCAAGTTTAGAATATGCGTCATCGACATTTTTTTAAATGGCAGCCCTAATTTTTTTATAACTATTCTTAAAGGGTATATCAAATTACACATGCGTACCAAATTTCAAGTTTTTATTCCTTGTAATTGAAAAGATATTTAACAATAACTAATTCTAAAAATGAAGAAATCTGATTCAAATTTATTTGAATGAAGTTTAAAAATGGCACGTTAAAGGGTTTTTATCATTTTTTTTGTCAAACCAGGTTGACGTCTTATTACAATGTCAAAAAACAAGGTAATAAAAATAAGTAAGAAGTGAAGCTAGTATTCGACTCGTATTGAGCGAGGACACTTATTAGTTTGTCGTTTCGTGAGAACCACCGTTTGTTGAAAAATCGACCATAATGCCGTATTTAATTGAAACCCACAAAATTGAAATTTTAATGATGATTAGCTACGGAGATAGGACAAGAACACAAAATGAAGTTACTCATTTATTCAGAGAGAAGTATGCTGATTTACCACCCATATCTCAAAGTACCGTAAGCATGATTGAAAAACAGTTTCGGGAAAACGAGCATTTAAGAAAAACAAATAATCATCGTCAGAGTGCGCTCAATGAAGAAGTAAAACTTAATGTACTTCTTTCTGTTCAAGGAAATCCTTATATCTCCAGTAGGCTAATAGGTAGGGAACTCGAAATTAGCCAGTCGTCGGTGGCAAGGACTCTTAAAGCGCACAAATTTTATCCCTATAAATTGACAATCTCCAGGAACTCACCGAAGATAATCCGGATCGAAGACTTCAGTTTTGCGAACAAATGATGGATCTACTAGACAGAAATGTTGTAAACATAGAAAACGTTCTATTTTCTGACGAATCAATGTTTATGTTAAACGGTGAGGTAAATCGTCAAAACTGTCGTTATTGGGCAGACAACAACCCGCGATGGATAAGGGAAGGCCACACTCAACATCCAGAAAAAGTTGATGTTTGGGCAGGCGAGTAATAGGACCAATTTTCTTCCAAGAAAATCTCAATGGAGGGAGATATTTAGAATTCTTGCAGGAAGAACTAGTTCCGAATTTGGCTACTCTATTCCCTGATCCGCTTAAAGCTGATGTTCAGAATAGAAACATCTGGTTCTAACAAGACGGCGCACCTCCTTATTTTGCAAGACCTGTCCGTGAGTATCTAGATGATGTGTTTCCAGGCAGATGGATTGGTGGAAAAGGACCTTTTGAATGGCCACCCAGGTCTCCGGATTTAACACCTATAGACTATTTCTTATGGGGGTGCTTGAAAGGCAAAGTTTTTAAAATCAAACCGGAAAATATTGAGGTGTTGAGAGAACGAGTAAGACAGGAGTGTAGGCTAATTTCCGCTGAAATAATTAGAAATGTTCAAAATGAGTTTCGGTTCCGTTTAGGGTATATATATATATATATAGTCAGGAAGTACATGGACGAAATTTTGAATATTTATTGTAGAAGAGATATGATTGAGGTGAATCAGATTTCTTTATTTTTCGAATTAGTTATTGTTAAATATCTTTTTAATAACAAGGAATAAAAACTCGAAATTTGGTACGCATGTGTAATTTGATATACCCTTTAAGAATAGTTATAAAAAAAAATAGGGCTACTATTTAAAAAAATTGTCAATGACGTCATATCTCAAATTTGGGACACGCTGTATAAAATTTTCTTAGATGAAAAAGTGGGCAATTTAAAATACTAATCGATGTGTCCGAGCATATTTCCGGAAAAAATACTGTCTTCGCTTTACTGAATTTATTCCAGATTACAGACTCACACTGTATATTACATATATTGTTGTGGAATATAGGATGAATTACCAACCCTAGTACATGTAATTATTATTTTATGTACACACCTGTTTGTAAATCCATTGAGTGTTAATCAATTTGTACCGTATTCGTGGTAATTAGATGTATAGGTTTATCGTATAGTAACTGTATGACAGTATAGTTTCCTTGGTATCGATACTCCTTCAGTGGGATGGAGAAGCAGTGTAGTTCGTTTTAAATAAATGAGTTTAGGGTCCATGGAGACGGGGTGGGTGTTGATATTTTTTTCTAAAGAAGATTGTTTCATTTTTCGTCACGACAATTCAATTAAGTTATATTTCTGTAATATATCCGAAATCTGAGGGGATCTTCTTTGTGAATCGATGTCTCTACCATCGGGCTAAAAGTATGTAGAAGGAACGTCAAGATTTTTTAACATTAGAAGAAATTTGCTGTACTAACTTGTATGTAAGAAGAAGGGTGATGTTACACTGCGACCTAAAAGATCTATTGTGTTCCCTATTCTTGCTGCTTTACAGCTGGCCTTCCAATCCTATTCCTTTTAGAAAGCGTAGGATGTCAGAGGGCCCCAGTCTAGGTAAGTCTCCCTCTTCGATTTCACATGCTCCCAGGTGCAATGCCCTCGAGTTGCACAGTGCTACGCAGTTTGAGAGGAGGTGGATGGGTGTTTCATCCTGTTCCCCACACAATCTGCATTCAGGATCTTTTTCCAATCCAAGCTTACTCAGGTGTCCTTTCAGTCTACAATGGCCTGAAAGTATTCCTGTTAATATGCGAACATTGTTCTTACTCAGGTTGATGCATTCTGTAAACCTCTTCTGGTTATAAGTTCCCAGAAGAATTTCACTTTGCCTCATTCCCTGCAGATTTTCCCAGTAACTGGATTTTCTCTGCTCCATTTTTATTTTTAGTTTCTTCAGTATTGTACTGCTACTTAACCCGCAAAAGGGTTCAGACCCTACAAAAGGCATTCCAGCCCTTTTTTTGCGAGGTTATCCGTTATTTCGTTTCCTTCCACTCCTGTGTGACCCGGAACCCACAGGAGGGTTACTTTATTTCTTTTGACTAGCTCATTTAGTTTCCCTAGGCATCCCCAGACCATCTTGGAGCTGAACTGAACACATCTTCCAATAGCGTGTATTTCCGCCTGAAATATACTTGGGTATTTTCCCAAGCTTTCGGAATATGTAGTTCTAGGCCCATATATTCCTATTCTAGTTCCTTCTGCCGTTTTGGAGCCATCAGTATACCATTTGATAGCATTTCTATTCAAGTTCAAGATGGTGTTATGATCCCACTCGCTCCTGTTACTTAGCTTTATGGTGAATTCCTTCACAAAGCTAAATTTTTTTAACATATCATCCCGGTGCATATCCCAAGTTTGATCACCGACAGGAGATTGAGGCCTATGTCATTCCTTCCTTGACCATTCTTAGTGCGGTTCTTTTCGCTACGCCCTCTACTACAATGTGGAGGGGGGGAAGATCCAATACTACTTCAATAGCTGCTGTTGGGCAGGTTCTAATAGCCCCCGTTATGCATACACATGCTAATCTTTGCACTTTCGAGAGGTTAATTCTCGCGGTGGCCAGATTAGTTCTTTTGCTCCATGCTACTGATGCATAGGTGATGATCGGTCTCACTCTCGCTGTATACATCCAAAGCAGTATTTTTGGGTTGCATCCCCAATTTTTGCCTGCAAAGTTTCTGCACACCATCAGAGCTCTTTCGGCCTTGTTGGTTACTTCAAGTTCATGTTTGTTCCATAGAAGTTTATTGTCTAGGGTAAGGCCTAGATATATAACCGCTCTCCAGCCTATATTTTGCTCATCCAGTTTTATGGTTCTAAGATTGGATTTTCTTTTCCTGGTAAATGCTACTAGGGTTGCCTTAATGGGGTTGACATTGAGTCCCATCGATTGACACCATCTTCTCGTGAAGTTCAATCCTCTTTGAACTATGTCACAGAGGGTATTCTCAAATTTGCCTCTTGCGTAAATGACAATATCATCAGCATACCCTTGACAAGATATGCCTAGATCCGTCAGTCCGCATAAGAGTACTATCAGGCTCCACATAAGTGGGGATGTTACTCTCCCCTGTGAGCATCCTCCGCCTCTACCGACCTGGTAGACAGTAGTTGCGACATCCATCTAGAGGTCACACCGTCTACCCCCCTATTAATTAATGCTTTTTTGACAGACTCGTGTGGAGTGTTGTCAAAAGCACCCTCTATGTCTAGAAA
Organism: Protaetia brevitarsis; assembly: GCA_004143645.1. NCBI lineage: Eukaryota > Metazoa > Arthropoda > Insecta > Coleoptera > Scarabaeidae > Protaetia > Protaetia brevitarsis. The sequence continues at coordinate 1,462,667 of RXPK01000004.1, forward strand.
GGCACACACTACGGTTTCTTTATTCGTCAGGGCATCTTGGATTTGGTCCGTCAGCTCTACTAATGAAGTCTCAGTGGATTTGCCTGTTTGATAGGCGTGCTGACAGGGGTACAATGGCACCCGCTCCAAGATGTCTGTTCTGATATAATTATCTACAGCCTTTTCCACCGTTTTCAAAAAGAATGATGTGAGGCTGATAGGTCTGTGGGATTTAGGGTGCGTAATGTCCTTTTTCCCTGCTTTTGGTATAAAGGTGACTTTAGCCCTTCGACCTGTACTAACTTACCTTGGTACGTTTTCTTTTGTGGAATCGTGCATGATCGTGCAATATTTTACCTATTTATTCATGATGGAGTTTGGTGAGCTAACCAAACGTACCATTTTAAAAAAGATCGTTTAGTTTTTAGGTTGCTTCTCGCATTGGCCCCAATAATAGCTTTGAGACGCCGAAATGTCTCGTTTTTAGAAAGAGAGGAAACTACAATAACCATTTTAAGAAAGAATACAACTTATCGGATGGTAGTGCCTGATATGCAGCAATAACACGCATGCCAATTAATATCTCTCAGTTATTTTTGGAACCTTTTTAATGCCTGATTCAATTCGCAAATCGATATTCACCTATTCTATATCTCCATTATACATCCAGCTAAATTTACGCAATCAATCAAACAGGGACACGATTAATCGACACTCATCGATTACGTATAAGGGAGCGGCGACTACCACAACATCAATTTTTTTTGCCTATAACGTTTATTTGTAGTCGGCATCCGCTAGTCGTGCGATAAGACGACGTGTGCACATATACGGGCAGGCGGGTGATTGTGTCGGCGGCGGTTTTAGGTGTGGTAAAGCCGTCGCATTAATGACAGCATAGGGGTGTTTCACCGGACGGTCACTGGTCTGGTTGCCGCGGTATTTATACAGACATGTTGTACCTACACCGCGCCGCGCCGCACCGCCTAGTGAATGAATGCACGGACACGGCCAGATTATAAAGTGGCGATATCGCTGTTGCTACGAATCCCTCTCTCTGTGCGCCCGGTTCCACCTATCTGTGTGTTTCGCGCCAGGGGGATTCATTAGATTGCACGGCAGATACCAGTCTGGACTAGACGGCAAGGGACTATTAGGAAAATGGCGAAAGCAACTCTAGATTTTATGTCTCTTCCTTTCTGGCCAAATTAACTACGTCACTTTGACTAACTACTCTAATTAAATTTAATTTTCTGCTTAATGCGTTTAAACGTATAGCTACAACTATGGTAATTATTAGAGACCGGATTATACGCAAAGAAAAAACTGGAATATATGCGCATATATATGCATCGATTTTTGAGAAAATATGCATAAATCTGGGGCATATATCCAAAAGAATTGCGACAATATGCAAAATTTTTACGGAAAATAAATAAGAGCAGAAATTTAAGCATTAACTTTATTGCACAAAATTTTTTCACAACATATTTCTAAAACAATTTATAATTAAATGTTTTTCAAAATTGTGTAAAAGAAAGTTTTGTCTTCTATCAGAATACATATTGCTGTGTACTGATGGTACCAGCATAAAAAAAAAAACAAAGTGAAAATAAAAATGAAAAATTAAATTTACTAGCTCAGCGGATAAAAAATTGGGGAGGCGCAAAAGATTATCTGAACTCAGGTTTACTAATCTAATCATGAAAAGTACAATGTGGGTGAAAGTAATCAAAATTTATTTAAAAAAAAAAAAACATTTAATTACAATTAACAGGCAAAATAAAAAACTTAGACTGTATAACGCCTACCAACTTACTCGCCAAAAATATAAAAAAAAACCAAACTACTGCTGACTCCTCCGAAAGGTCCAAGATCTTACTTGTCATTCAGGGTCCCGCCGGCTTCAGTGGAGACGGGGGTGGGTTAACAACGAAGATCGGAAACTAAGGCGCCACCCGCTTTAAGATTTACCCTGTCGAGGCGTCCGTCAAAACGGGAAATTCGGAGATAGTAAGTACAGGGGGAAATCAGCGTAACAACAGGAAAAAAAACAAAACGAAACTACAGATTACGAGGTAAATGTAAGTAACAAGTTTATTGTAGATGGTAAAGATGCGTAATAAAAAGGAAGGTTAAAAATTGTAAATATTTCGGAAAATAAAATGTATAAACGCAGACGAGTACAAAAAAAATATTTAGGGCTCAAATAAATATCGAGTTGCCTTAAAGATAATTGAAACGTAACAAAGTTACAAAAGTAATCTTAACTACACACGGATGGGTTTCGTACGCGTAACGTTGATGATCACCAAAGCTTAGCGCTAACAATATTTCAACAGTGGCGAGTTTAAAACTCTGCCGCATCCGACGACGATAACATTTATAAAAGTTTAACATTAAATATATATAAAACAATTACTTGATATCCTGAAGGGAAAAGAGAAAAAAAAGTAACAAACATGAGCCCCCGATGCCTAATTGGCTTCTTTACTCAAAAAAATTGGCTCTACGCTGCCGTTTAGGCGAGCATACAAAAATAGTTAACGGCAATAATAGGTAAAATTTAAAACACAAGCCTGATTCGTTTCGCCGACGTCCTCCCCCATGTCTAGCGTCCTTGGAGAAACGTGCCGACTTCCGGTGTTGACGGCCCCCCAGATCAGGAATTCGGGTCTGTCTCCAGGCTCGGCAAACTCGCAAAAAAAACGTGCAGCGGATGGCGGTGACTAAACCCTGAATGGCAGGCTTGAGATGGACAACACCAAAGGTCCAATTAGGGAGATTACATCACCCCATCAAGATTAGGCAACGGTAATTATGCCTTAAAAAGGGCCCACAGCTTATAATAATACAATGAGTAGGTTACCCGTAGGTAAAAAAAAAACGCTGTAACGATACCAAAGTCTTAGAAAACGTAAAGAGAAAGAAAGTTGCTCCTACCTTGCGTCCAAGGGCTTAAGAAACCACACGGTTCAGAACACGTGGGCGGTGAAAACGTAGGTCGTCTGACTGCACAAAATCCGCCTGAGCGATACGAACCGCAAAAATTTCCACACTAGGCCTTCGCCTAAACCATCAAAAACAATGCGATTCCGCCAGCAATACTCGCAAAATGCCCTTAAATCCGCATAACTCAAATGCGTTACTTCCACACAACAAAATGGCAATTGCGGACGAACCAAACGCAGGCCTACACACTCATAGAGCCAAAACGGGAGTGTCAAGAAAACCGGAAGATCGTTTCGAACCTTTACCGATAAATCCACGATTCTCGAATAATCGATACCGGAAACGACGTAATTGAAACTCCACGAAGCAAAACGCTCTAAACATCCCCCTAGACAATACAAAGTACTCGCAGAAAAGATAACTTGAAGAGAAATTTAGAAATGAAAAGTTGGTAACCCTGACTTTACCGAACAACCGCCGCTAACATCGTTCGCGATGTCAAAACAGCTGACCGGTGTAGTAAACAAAACAACGAGGTTCACCAACTCTTCCAGGAAACAGAAAAAAGTAAGGGAAATAACGAACAACCGAGAAAAGGCACGGAAAATAAAGCTGAACAAAACACAGATCGGAAATATCCCCGGTAAAGTAATAAAAGAAGTAACCCTCAATACTAATCGTAACCTCCGCTTCTAGTGACAATACCCAGAGCGAGATCGAAAATTAACAGCTATGTAACACGTAGGCGACTAGTATGTTACACCCCAAGGCTACTCCGAATGAAAGGAACGTTAAATAGGTACAGTAAGGAAAAATAGATACAGTACGAGCGAAAAGGTAAGAAAACAGCGTTACAACTGAAAGTCCTGGCCAAAAACAAAACCTGCATGAATCTACAATTAAAAAGGACGATGCAAATCCTTTATCAAACAAAAGACAGATTTGTTCTAGAAGAAAATCCAAATCGCACAAAAAATCCACGTGGTCTCAAAATTACAACACACTAAAATTAATTTAAAACGTGGACAAACAAGTATTGAAATAATTGAAATTTAAACACAAGCACAAAGCTTCTTTTCACCTAATCCGAGGTGATTAATTACTCAAAACTAAAATTGAAAACTACGAAACGGAAAATTAAACTCTTTAAACTAAAAAAACAATTTCTTCTAAAGCAAATTACAATAACTGATCTTACATCCAATATGTGCACAATTAAACACAACAGCAATTATTAATTATAAGAGTTCCTTGAAAGCTGATAAATTTCAAATAAAACGAACTACATTTTAAATAAAAATGTATTTACCAAAAATGGCATCAAAGAAATTAAACACATGTACTTACGGTAACTTTCAAAGAACTACCTTTAAGAGGCCCTACATCGCATACATATATAACAAAGTAGATGCGTGGCTAAGCAGCGCATAAAATGCAAAGAAGAATATTACAAAATATACAATACTGACGAAGGCAATAAGTACAAATGAATGAAATAAATTTAAACAACTGAACAATTAAATACTTAAATTCATCAAACAAATCTATTAACAATCTTACTTAAAAATAAAATATTAACTTCTGAGAGAATTTGCCCCGATCATCGATAAAGATTGATCTCTAATAATAACATAACACAGAATTTATAACCCCCGGGGTGCCAATCCACAGCAATATGTTCCGAAATAGAAAAGCTTCTTTCAACATCCACATACATTCTAAACTAAAATTAAAGTCGAAATCGTTTACTATTCTACCTTCCAAAATTTTCCTAACTTTCTAAAATTTCCAATACCCCACATTTTTATTTATCACTGTTTCAAATTTATCGTATATAGAATTACCTATTGTACCCTTAACCTTCTTGCATAGCATACCAAATTCGTCTACTATTTCGACTGATTCCGAGAGCCACATCCCTTGCGTTTCTAGCTTACTAATGGAACTTGAAACAAAGCTATAATTTGACTTAATATACAAAAGGTTTTGTAGCAATTCTGTTTATGTTACTATCTTTTTACAGTTTTCCTAGAGCAATGCAGTCAGCAGTGATTTCAAGAATTACATTTTTTATTCCTTCAAAATTATCGGCGAAAAAAATTGCAGCCTCTAACCATGTACCCCATCTCGTAATAATCGGTTCAGGAAGCAACTTAACACCGGGAAGTCGCTCCTTATAAAATTAGATTCGTAAAGGTGCTTTTAAAAATACTTTTTTGACATTGCTAATTAAATCATTAATCAAAGGGAATTGATTCCTAATAATGTCTTCGGCTACACGATTGAACCCATGAGCTAAACAAGTGGTATGAATAAAGTTACTATAAAATATTTTTAAATTTTGCGCGGCTTTTATCATGTTTGGTGTAGCGTCGGACAACATTAGTAAAAAATTTCACAAGTATAACTTCCAGGTAAAAAGGAATTTGATAAACTTTTTTGAACGAATTGGGCAATTGTCACATTATTTGTTTTTTGGAGTTCTTCACAATAAATTAAATATGATTTACCTACAATATCTTCATGAAGAATTCCTATTAACAAATGGGCAATATAATGGCCACACTTATCCGTACTTTCATCTACCATGATATAAATAAAATTATTCCCTACCAATTGTTGAATTTCTGCTATTGTTTGTTGGTAGCAAGATGTGACATAATTTTTTCGTAAGGTACTTTTGTCGGGTATATTATGTTTGCAATATTTTTGCAAAAATGATTTCAAATTAACATTGTTTAACCTTGCTAATGGTATGTTAGACGAAATTAATGCGTTACACAGATCCGTATTATATACTTCTTGTTCTGAGATTCGTGACGTTGATGCTACACATTCACGTATAGATTGCGGCACAGATGCGGATCGCTTTAGTTTTTCACATTTTCCAATATGTGATGGAGTTTTAGCGTATTGATCAATCAGGTATTTTCTCTCAGAAGACACTCACAATAACAATTGTCATTTTATATCAAAGTTAAAGAATTTAAAAACGATTGTAAAGCTTTTAGTGAAATTAAACTTAGCAGTTTACTGCAGGCTCGACAAAATATTTTGTCGCCATCCTTTACCAGTTCAGGATATGATTGAATCCATAAAAAAATTTTGTTCGCTACACTTATTGTATGTACGCACAGTATTTAAAAACGTAAAACAATTACATGCTGTTTCGCTCAAAGATATTCAATGAATGAATAGTTTATTTGGGAATTAATAATAATAAAACGTATTTACCACATCCCTTCTGCTAGGCGAAATTAAACACGAGCAATTCTTGGAAAAAAGTATTAGAGAAACCAATGTAAAAGATTTATCGTTCTGAGAATTGTCGGTTGTCGATCTACATTAGAAATTACTTGAAATTTTTACTAATAGAAAGGATAAGTAAAAGCTTAAATATGCAATATATGCAATCACTAATTAGCGCTAATTAACTTCAATTAGTGTAATACGTCTACATATAGACTATAATTAAAGATATGCAAAAAATAAAATATATGCACTTTGCATATAATCCGGTCTCTAGTAATTATAAATAGAAGCTCCTAAATATCATCTACAAAAATATAGAAACACGTCACTTGATACGTAATACCATTATGTACAATATTATCCCCATAACACTGGCAATAATTAATTCAACTAATAGTAAAAAAAAGGTAGTATTTTTATTTCAAATTTGGATTCTACTCTGAATTTTAGGTCAAGTTTATCTAACATACCATGCTCTTAATCTTTATGCTTTACAAGATATTCGCTTTTTTAAATAATTTTGTATATGCAGTGGTACACGAACTTTTAAGTTGGTTGTAGTTGGTACAGTGTATTTTTTTCATTTTCATTGTAAATAATATCCACCAAATGGGGTATCTGTTTCCAACAAAGAAATTAAAAAAAATTAAACTGACTGCAGGAAAAGAGAGGGCAAAAGAAAAGACTTTCAATTTCTGATAAATTGATGACCGTCAAAAATACGTGTAATTTTTAAAAACCGGTTTTAGCTGAACTGAATGGTTTATGAGATATTGCATCTTGAAACATCCGATTGCTTATAGGCTCGGTATTTCTTCTTTCGCTGGAGTTTTTATGCGGATGGGGCCTTGAGTTAACCCACCCGGCATTTTTAATATATTTGCGTTCCAACTGGCATACAATTGCCGTACTCCTTCACCACCCTTTTTCGACGACCTTTTCCCACGTCCGTAACTCTTACTTGACGCTAGCCCACGCCTGCGCGCGTAGCTATCTCGGGGACTATTTCATTACTCAGCCGCATTAGCCAATCAGGAATAGTAAAACAATCACGGGGTGGCAGCAAAACTCAAATAATCATAGTTGTGGCAAGTTTTACCTATTTAGAAGTACATGAGTTTAATAGCGATCAGCATTGTTGTTACTTCTACTAACCATGTGCTGTAGTTAGATACAGTACCAGTAGTCATAAGTAATACGTTACTTACCACACATTTGTCAGGTACGCTGTGTAACAGCCGTTAATAAAAGCACTATTTGCAGTAACAATTTGCATTCAGGAAACAGGGTTTAGTTGCAGGTACTAATTAACGAGAATAGTTCCAAGTAAAACTTTATCTATTGTAAATAATTTTTTATCAAGTAAACACTTTACTTAGCCAATTTTTCCCAGTGCAGTGAATAAATGTATTGAAGTGTTGTTCTTTTCGTCACACCGTGTTGCAACAACAAAGGACGCATGTTTAAAAGCAATGCTTTTCTGTTCAATTCGATCGAAATTAGACTAGTACTTAAAACGCTTTAGAATCAGCAACTAGTGTATTTGCGTCCGTCCTATTAAACATATCATTTCTGTTTTTACCAACAATGAATATAATTTAAAACACTCGCGAAGGAACGTTTACAAAATGGATGCTTTTCTTTCTTAATTTAAAATCCTTGTCGAATGATTCATTCAGTTGGTGTTCTGTGATAAAAAAAAAAATACGGGCAAGAGCCTGCCCTTTTATGCTTTGCATATTATCGCCATAATTTTATTGTCGTCTTTCCGGACGATTGGCGAGTACAGGTTTAAAAATGCTTTTAAGAGCGAAACCCGTTTTGGGACCGGCGACGCATCGTTCAGATAAGAATCGCATTGTCGAGTTTCGGAGAGTGAAAGGTAATTGGTTCGCCGTTTAAGGGGTTTTATATTATTATTTTTTAAGAAAATTGTTTGAAAAATGTTATAAGAGATGAGAGCATATAGACAATAAATGAAATGGGATTTGTAGCAATACTTACAAAACATCGCCTAAAGGATTGCTAACAACAGCAGCAACAACATTTTACATAATCATATAATAGATCCAATAAGGTGATAAATAAGGTTTTTTTTTGGAAAATTTGAAAAACATCAATATTTATAATTAGAAAAAAACAATTTCATCTATGTCGCATTTCCAGTTACATGGAAAGTCATGGCCCACTTTGATATTTTAAATAGAAATCTATATTTTTTAATGCATTTTTAGGTTCTATTAAGCATTTTAAAGCCAGTTTTATAAAACATCTGCTTACCTATCCGTACTGTTTTCTGATTATTTTTGGTTTTTGTGAAAAAAGGCTCAAAAAATATGATTTGGAAATGCTTTCGATGGCGTACAGTAAAAGATAGACGAGTTTTTATGTTGATGTAGAGGGTATGAGTCCTTACTATTTAAACCAGGAATGTAAAGGTAAACTTAAAAAACTTAGGCTACTAAAGGTATTTTTGTTTCAAATGAAACGCCCTGTATATTTTTACACCATGTGAGGTAAAATTGAAACCTCTATCGAAAACCTATAGGTGTTTTAGAATAAGCGGTTTTCAGAAAATGTAGTTTTTAAATTAGTATTCAATTAATAGTAGGCGGTGAAAAACATTTTTAATTTAAAAGCAATAAAAAAAAATAAATACAGTATGAAAAAATATCCTCACCTCATAGTTCCATGCGTGCTGTTGCTGAGGAAATAGGCATATCATATTCATCAATACAGCGCATTCTGTCAAAACATAAAATGTATGCATACGGCTCTAACATCCTGCGGGCGTTTCATTCTGACGATAAAACTCGCCGTCTTGCTTTTTGGGAACGAATATTAATATGACTCCAAGAAAACCTAAAGTGTTTACAAAAAATATTTGGCGGATGAGTTCAAATTTACTCAGAGAGCGTATTGTTAATATACGCAACTGGCACTACTGGGCATCGCAAAACCCTCGTTTAATTCGTGAGGCTAGCTTTTAAAATTTACTTAGTTTTGAGGAATTTCGCTTAATGATGAATAGCAGAACGCGTTTTCAAATTTATAGTCCTTTAAACAGCAACATACCGAAATTCTGCGGCAATGCGTAGCAGACATTCAGTTGCCTCTGTTTGATCGGAGATATTCCTGGTACCAAATGGATGGGACATCAGTTCATTTTTCTTATGAAGTAAATCGTATACTCGGTACAATGTTTAATGATAGGTAGATTGGACGCAATGAACCTTGAGCTTAGTCACTGATGTTTTCTGATTTAACGCCCTTGGATTTTTATTTATGAGGACCGAAAAAATTGCTAGTGTATTCAGTCAAAGTTAGACCAAAGTAGGTTTAGAACACTAAGTAACTAAAGTGTTTGATAGCATAGATCCTGACCAAATAAAATAGGCTACAACAATAGGAGCTTACATCAGAATTCTAAAGCTTTGCGAGCGAACGAAGGTCATATACAACACTTATAGTAATTTTATTATACCTACATAATACATACAACATTTCGTTTTTGATTATATTCTATTTTCAATTTATATACTATATTTGTTTTCTTATATACTCTTAAGTTAAAATTATTTTTCACCGCCTACTATTTATAAAATACTAATTAAAATCTATATTTTCTGAAAATCACTAATTCTAAAAAGAAGCAATAGAGAATGGTATAAGAACACTTATAGATTTTCGATAGAGATTAATCTACATACATGGTGTAAAAAACAGGGGTTCATTTGAAAAAATACTTTATACTAAGATTACCCTAAGCAACCCTAGATTTTGGACACCCTGTATAATTTTGTTTACTTTTTTATTCCTGGTTAAATAGTGAGGGTTACTCGAGTCACATAAACTCTTTATTTTTACTGTATAGCTTATAGCATTTACAGCATCATATTTTTTGAGTTTTTTTTCACAATAACAAAATAACTGGAACGGTAACGAAGTAGTGAGTTTTATAATTGGCTTTTAAATGTTAGTAAATTAAAAGCAGTAAATATATAGGTTTATTTTAAAATATCAAATTGGCCATGAGTTTCGTGAACCGATAAAAGTGCGACATAGATGGCAATGGTTTTTTCTTAAAGAATTATAGTCCAACTATGCTTAACCCAAAGTTCGAGTTTTATTGCAAAGTCAAAAACTTT